>OZ030389.1:0-21694 GCA_964023945.1 Ectemnius cavifrons | reverse complement strand
ATCCACCTTAATAAAAAAATTAAATTTTTTAATCCGTATTAAATTAAAATTTATTGTAACTCATTCCATCTTATTTAAACATCACATTTACCTGAATTGACACATATATTTGTAAAAACATATATACATATACATAAATTTATATATTATATATATACATATATATGTGAAATATATGTATTGTTTTACAAACTTTCAAATATAAATAAAAACGGCTGTATAATAATTTAAAATAAGTAACTCCTATTGTGGATCATCAATTACTAAACAAGTTCCCCTGATATTTATACTGTGCCGCCAGATTTTTTAACTTTAATGATTTACATTTAATTTCCAACACTTAATAATTAAATAATAATAATAGGGTATCTAATCCTAGTTTATAAAACAACATTACAAAATTGATTTATTATTTAATTTCAATTTTTATAAATTTCACATTCCAAGATTAAAATCTAAATTTTATTAAATTTAAATAAATTTATTTTATATTGAAAAAGTTAACTTTTAATGTTAGTGTAACCGCAGTTGCTGGCACTAATCTTTACTAATAATAACTTTCAATCCCTAATTATAACAATAAATTAATAATTAAAATTCAATAATAAATATTATGTAATTCCTATTTAAAAAATAACACTAATAAAAATTTATATATGATTAAAATCACTTAATTAACCTAAAACAGAAATCACATTTTCCAAAAATCTTTACTAAATTAATAAATCTTCTTATTGTAAATAAAATATTTTTATTAAACTAAAATTTTTTATAAATTTAAATAATAAATTAAATCTAAAAAATTAACCCAATATTTAAAACATATAACATCATATAATCTATAAAATTATTTTTTATAAAACAATTTTATCAAATTCAAACCATAAAATTTATATTTATAACAAATATATAACATAATTAATAAAATCTTTAAATTTTATTTTTATAAAATAAGAAATATACCCATAAAATTCTAAAATTCTAATTTTTTATTCATAAATCTCAAATAAACTTTATCTTATAAGATCTATTATAAATTTTTATATCCTAAACAAATTAAATTAAATACATATATTGATTTTTAGAAATTTTAAGGTACATTTTTACATAGATATATAAATATATATATATATATATATATATATTTATATTTATTTATATTTATATATATATATGCATATATATTTAAAAATATATATAATTTTATATAATTATATATATTTTAAAAATAAATCTTTTTTTTTTTGTATTTATTTGTTTAAATTATAATATATATATATATATATATATATTATAATATATAATATATTTAAATATATATATATATATATATATTTATATTATTTTTAGTATTTTATAGATACATTTTTACTTAGATATTATAAAAATAAAATTTTATATTTTATATATATAAATAATTTTTATAATATATATATTTAAATTTGTTATATTCTATATTAATAAAAAATTTATATATATATATATATTATAATATATAATATATTTAAATATATATATACATATATATATATATATTATAATATATAATATATTTAAATATATATATACATATATATATATATATTATAATATATAATATATTTAAATATATATATACATATATATATATATTATTTTTAGTATTTTATAGATACATTTTTACTTAGATATTATAAAAATAAAATTTTATATTTTATATATATAAATAATTTTTATAATATATATATTTAAATTTGTTATATTCTATATTAATAAAAAATTTATATATATATATAAATTTTTATTTTTTATAAAATATTATATATTTTATAATTTATAATAGATTTATTTTTATAGACAATAATTATACAAATTATATAATTATTGAATATTTTCTAATATTCAATTATTTATAATATATATAATTATTTATTTATTGTTCTAAAATATATATTACCTTCTTTTCTTTTTTTTTTCCCCCTCTTTTTTTTTTAGAACATTGTTAGAAAGAAATATTACTCCCTCTAAACTTACTTACATTAATAAGAAACAATTGCTCGTTATATCATAAGTATAATTTTCAATAAAATATTTGTAAATATGCAGACATTAGATATTTAACTATATGTACTTAGAAAATTTTTAACTTTTTTGAAACATAAAAAAACGAAACTTTTTCATTCAGAAAAGCCTTCAATCTCACAAATTCAAAAATCTTTTATCCTATTTTCCTTTCAAAAATTTTTTTGAATTTTTTCGAATTTTTTCAAAAACTCACATTTTAAAATTTTTTTTTGAATTTTTTTTTTTACTCTAAACGAAATTATGAACAAACTTTTAAAAATCGCAATTTTTTGTAAAATAGTTTTAAATTCTCCTTACATTTCCCCAGTAATTTAAAACTACTCTCAAATAAATATTTTAATGTTAAATTTAAAAAATTTATTTAATTCCCAAATTTATATATATATATATTTATATATATATATATAAATTAGAACTTAGAAAATTTTTAACTTAAAAAGTTAGAACTTAGAAAATTTTTAACTTAGAAAATTTTTAACTTAAAAAATTAGAACTTAGAAAATTTTTAACTTAAAAAGTTAAAACTTAGAAAATTTTTAACTTAGAAAATTAAAACTTAGAAAGTTAAAACTTAGAAAATTAAAACTTAGAAAATTAGAACTTAGAAAATTTTTAACTTAAAAAATTAAAACTTAGAAAGTTAGAACTTAGAAAATTTTTAACTTAAAAAGTTAGAACTTAAAAAGTTAGAACAATTATATCAATTTTATTAATTTTCACCGATTACACAAACTATTTTTAAATAAATTTCTTAATTAATATGAATATTAAGATTATTACAGCTCTTAGCATATATATATATATATATATATATATATATATATATATATATATAATTTAAAAAGTATCAATAAATTTTATTGATCAATATGAAATTTTAGATACTTTTTTGCCATATAGATATTATAATTATAATAACATCATTTTTAACAACAATTTTATTTATTATTTCTATTATAGTAATTATATCAATTACATCAATCATATCAATTCTAACGATTATATCTTTAATATCAATTCTTTCTACTTTATCAATTATGTCTATTTTAACAATTTATTCAGTTCATTCAGTTTCCTCAATTATAGCAATTATAACAGCTATAGCAATTTTATCTAATTTAACAACTGTATGAATTTTATCGATTGTATCGATTATGACTATTCTTTCAATTAAATCAGAAAAATATACTTTAACAATTTTTTTAATCTTATTAATTGTAATAATTATTACAATTATATCAACTTTTTCAATTATTTTAATTTACACCGATTACACAAACTATTTTTAAATAAATTTCTTAATTAATATGAATATTAAGATTATTACAGCTCTTAGCATATATATATATATATATATATATATATATATATATATATATATATAATTTAAAAAGTATCAATAAATTTTATTGATCAATATGAAATTTTAGATACTTTTTTGCCATATAGATATTATAATTATAATAACATCATTTTTAACAACAATTTTATTTATTATTTCTATTATAGTAATTATATCAATTACATCAATCATATCAATTCTAACGATTATATCTTTAATATCAATTCTTTCTACTTTATCAATTATGTCTATTTTAACAATTTATTCAGTTCATTCAGTTTCCTCAATTATAGCAATTATAGCAGCTATAGCAATTTTATCTAATTTAACAACTATATGAATTTTATCGATTGTATCGATTATGACTATTCTTTCAATTAAATCAGAAAAATATACTTTAACAATTTTTTTAATCTTATTAATTGTAATAATTATTACAATTATATCAACTTTTTCAATTATTTTAATTTACACCGATTACACAAACTATTTTTAAATAAATTTCTTAATTAATATGAATATTAAGATTATTACAGCTCTTAGCATATATATATATATATATATATATATATATATATATATATATATATATTAAAAAGTATCAATAAATTTTATTGATCAATATGAAATTTTAGATACTTTTTTGCCATATAGATATTATAATTATAATAACATCATTTTTAACAACAATTTTATTTATTATTTCTATTATAGTAATTATATCAATTACATCAATCATATCAATTCTAACGATTATATCTTTAATATCAATTCTTTCTACTTTATCAATTATGTCTATTTTAACAATTTATTCAGTTCATTCAGTTTCCTCAATTATAGCAATTATAGCAGCTATAGCAATTTTATCTAATTTAACAACTATATGAATTTTATCGATTGTATCGATTATGACTATTCTTTCAATTAAATCAGAAAAATATACTTTAACAATTTTTTTAATCTTATTAATTGTAATAATTATTACAATTATATCAACTTTTTCAATTATTTTAATTTACACCGATTACACAAACTATTTTTAAATAAATTTCTTAATTAATATGAATATTAAGATTATTACAGCTCTTAGCATATATATATATATATATATATATATATATATATATATATATATATATATTTAAAAAGCATCAATAAATTTTATTGATCAATATGAAATTTTAGATACTTTTTTGCCATATAAATATTATAATTATAATAACATCATTTTTAACAACAATTTTATTTATTATTTCTATTATAGTAATTATATCAATTACATCAATCATATCAATTCTAACGATTATATCTTTAATATCAATTCTTTCTACTTTATCAATTATGTCTATTTTAACAATTTATTCAGTTCATTCAGTTTCCTCAATTATAGCAATTATAGCAGCTATAGCAATTTTATCTAATTTAACAACTATATGAATTTTATCGATTGTATCGATTATGACTATTCTTTCAATTAAATCAGAAAAATATACTTTAACAATTTTTTTAATCTTATTAATTGTAATAATTATTACAATTATATCAACTTTTTCAATTATTTTAATTTACACCGATTACACAAACTATTTTTAAATAAATTTCTTAATTAATATGAATATTAAGATTATTACAGCTCTTAGCATATATATATATATATATATATATATATATATATATATATATTTAAAAAGCATCAATAAATTTTATTGATCAATATGAAATTTTAGATACTTTTTTGCCATATAAATATTATAATTATAATAACATCATTTTTAACAACAATTTTATTTATTATTTCTATTATAGTAATTATATCAATTACATCAATCATATCAATTCTAACGATTATATCTTTAATATCAATTCTTTCTACTTTATCAATTGTTTTAATTTACACCGATTACACAAACTATTTTTAAATAAATTTCTTAATTAATATGAATATTAAGATTATTACAGCTCTTAGCATATATATATATATATATATATATATATATATATAATTTAAAAAGTATCAATAAATTTTATTAATCAATATGAAATTTAGATACTTTTTTGCCATATATATATTATAATATATAATAACATCATTTTTAACAACAATTTTATTTATTATTTCTATTATAGTAATTATATCAATTACATCAATCATATCAATTCTAACGATTATATCTTTAATATCAATTCTTTCTACTTTATCAATTGTTTTAATTTACACCGATTACACAAACTATTTTTAAATAAATTTCTTAATTAATATGAATATTAAGATTATTACAGCTCTTAGCATATATATATATATAATTTAAAAAGCATCAATAAATTTTATTGATCAATATGAAATTTTAGATACTTTTTTGCCATATAGATATTATAATTATAATAACATCATTTTTAACAACAATTTTATTTATTATTTCTATTATAGTAATTATATCAATTACATCAATCATATCAATTCTAACGATTATATCTTTAATATCAATTCTTTCTACTTTATCAATTATGTCTATTTTAACAATTTATTCAGTTCATTCAGTTTCCTCAATTATAGCAATTATAGCAGCTATAGCAATTTTATCTAATTTAACAACTGTATGAATTTTATCGATTGTATCGATTATGACTATTCTTTCAATTAAATCAGAAAAATATACTTTAACAATTTTTTTAATCTTATTAATTGTAATAATTATTACAATTATATCAACTTTTTCAATTATTTTAATTTACACCGATTACACAAACTATTTTTAAATAAATTTCTTAATTAATATGAATATTAAGATTACAACTCTTAACAATATTTATATATATATATAAATATAACTTTAAAAACATAAAACAAACTTTTACTCTTCTCAAAAAAAAACATTCACTCCCCAAATTTCAATTATTCTGAACATATTATCAATCCAAAAAATTTTTTTGATTTCAAACTTTAAAAATTCATATTAGATTTATTTGTTTAAATTTCTTAGAACATAAACAAAGAGTTTTCTAAATCAGTATAAAATTTAGGTATTTTTTCACGTTAATAATATAATGATAATAATAATAATTTCTTTTTTTATAACAATAATGTCTATTCTATCAATTATTATAATGATATCCATTGTGTCAATTCTATCGATTTTATCAATTATGTCTATAATATCAATTCTTTCTACTTTATCAATTATGTCTATTATTTCGATTTATTCAATTACTCCAATTACACCTATTATAACTAGAATAGCTATTATAACAATTTTAATGAATATGGCCATTCTTTGAATTACCTCAATCATAGCAATAATAATAATTCTAAATATTAAACCAGGAATAACTATTTTACCTATTGTTTCAATTTTTTTAATTGTAATAATTATTTCTTTTATGACGGTATTATCGGTTTTATTGATTTATGCTGATGCCACACACATTTTTAATATGATATCTTTTGAATATTACGAATCTTAGGTATAATTTGACTCTCTTAACAAATAATATAGAATACATATATGTATAAAATTATATGTATTCTGTGATTATTTATGAATTTACTAGATGCTTTAGATTAATTTTTAATAGTAGATAAATTTAGAATTCTAAGAATATCATTAAATTTGCAATTTAAAATTTTTTTTAAACTATCTAAATTTTAATTTTTAAAAAAAAAACCTTTTATAGATTTATTATTGTACCGAGATTATTTATTATCAACATCTTTGCCTTTCATGTATCAGATATAGTCATCATATGATTTTACTTAGAAATTTCAACTTTATTATTTATTGTATTCGTATGTGTAAACAATACAAAATTAAAATATGAAATAATTAACTATTTTATTATTCAATCGATTTGTTCAATAATATTAATTACAATTATTTTTTTAATTAATAATCAAATTTTAAATTCTAAATTTTATGATTTATTTATTATATTAATTATTGCTAACTTAATAGTAAAAATAGGATTTCCACCATTCCATAAATGATATATTTTTTTAATAAATAAATTAGATTGAATATCAATATTATTATTAATAACATTACAAAAATTAATTCCTATAATTATTTTAGAAAAATTATTAAGATTTAACCAGATTTATATTCTTTCATTATTTTTATTAATAATAATTTCAAATATTTTAAATGAAATTTCAATAAAAAATATTATTTCCTATTCATCAATTTTCCACACTTTTATAATAATTTTCATAATAAAAATTAGAATATATATATTTATTATTTATTTAATTTTATATATAATAATTATGGCACCATTAAGAATAATTTTTAAATTTTATAAAATTAATTTTTTAATTGATATATTTAATCAACCCTTTAATAATAATATAAAATCAATAATAATTATCTTACTATTAACTCTCTGTATATTACCTCCAATATATAGATTTATATTAAAATGATTTTTTTTTTTTTTAACAATTAAAATAAATTTATATATTTTAATTTTATTTATTATGTTATACTCATTACTATTTGTATTTATCTATATTCGATTAATAACACTAATTTTTTATAAAAATAATATTTATAAAATTAAAAAACTTAAATTCAATTACATGAATTTAAATATTATAATTTTAACTATAACATCAATAAGAGGATGAATATTTATTATTTATAAAAATTTAATGATGAATATACTAAATTTAAAGTATGCCTGATCAAAGGGTTATTATGATAAAATAAATAAGGTGAATAAAATTTCATTACTTTAAATATATATATATATATATATATATATATATATATATATATATAAGTTAAAAAAACTATTAGACTCATAATCTAAAATTAAATATAAATTTTATATATAAATAAATATATATATATATATATTATATAATAAGATAAATTTTTTTAAAAAGATTTTAAGTTAAATAAACTAATAATCTTCAAAATTATAAATAAAATAATTTTTAAATCTTTAGTATCAGAAATATAAATTTCATGAATAAATTTACAATTTATTACTTTAATCAGACATAATACTTTATAAAAATTATAAACAAAGAAGCAACAGAAAATTTTCGATTTTACCAAACTAATAATATAAAGCGTTTAGAAACTTTAAAAAATGTAGATTTAAAAACTTGAATTATAAAATGACTATACTCAACAAATCACAAAGATATTGGAATCTTATATTTTACTTTTGCCATTTGAGCTGGAATATTGGGAACATCACTAAGAATAATTATCCGAATAGAACTAGGTATACCTGGACAATTAATTGGAAATGATCAAATTTATAACTCTATCGTAACAGCACATGCTTTTGTTATAATTTTTTTTATAGTTATACCATTTATAATTGGAGGGTTTGGTAATTGGTTAGTTCCCTTAATGCTAGGAGCCCCAGATATAGCATTCCCCCGAATAAATAATATAAGATTTTGACTATTACCACCCTCAATTATTATATTATTACTAAGAAACTTTATAGATACAGGTGTAGGAACAGGATGAACAGTTTATCCCCCTCTTTCATCTAATATAGGACACACAGGAATATCAGTTGATTTTGCCATTTTTTCCCTTCATATTGCTGGAATCTCTTCCATTATAGGAGCAATCAATTTTATTGTAACCATTATAAATATAAAAAATTCAATACTTAAAATAAATCAAATATCTTTATTTCCATGATCTATTCTAATTACTGCTATCCTTCTTTTACTTTCATTACCTGTACTAGCAGGAGCTATTACTATACTATTAACTGATCGAAATTTAAATACATCATTTTTTGATCCTATAGGTGGAGGAGATCCAATTTTATACCAACATTTATTTTGATTTTTTGGACATCCTGAAGTTTACATTTTAATTTTACCAGGTTTTGGGTTAATTTCTCATATTGTTAGAAATGAAAGAGGAAAAAAAGAAACATTTGGAAATTTAGGAATGATTTACGCTATAATATCAATTGGATTTTTAGGATTTATTGTTTGAGCACACCATATATTTACAGTAGGAATAGATGTAGACACGCGAGCATATTTCACTTCGGCAACTATAATTATTGCAATTCCAACAGGAATTAAAGTATTTAGATGACTTGCTACTTTTTATGGATCTAAAATTAAATTCAAACCTTCAACTATTTGGGCATTAGGATTTATTTTTCTATTTACAGTTGGAGGATTAACGGGAATTATATTATCAAATTCAAGAATTGATATTGTTCTTCACGACACATATTATGTGGTTGCCCACTTCCACTATGTATTATCTATAGGAGCAGTTTATTCCATCATCACAAGATTTATTCATTGATACCCATTATTTACGGGATTAACATTACACGAGAAATGAATTAAAGGACAATTTTTTATAATATTTTTAGGTGTTAACCTAACATTCTTCCCCCAACATTTTTTAGGACTAGGAGGAATACCACGACGATATTCAGATTATCCAGATTTTTTTATATGCTGAAACGTAATTTCAACAATTGGAAGAATTATTTCATTTAATAGACTACTTTACTTAATTTTTATCATTTACGAAAGAATAATCAGACAACGTTTAATCTTATTTAAATTTTTCCTCAACTGTTCACTTGAATGATTTCAAAAATGACCCCCTTTAAATCATAGATTCGCTGAAATTCCTGCAATCAGGAAATTTTAATATGGCAGATAAAGTGCAATGGATTTAAGTTCCTTATATGAAAAAATTTTCTATTAAAAATTAAAAACCTATGAATTACTACTAATCTTCAAGATTCTAATTCCTTTATTTCAGAACAAATAATTTTTTTTCATGATCTAGTTATAATAATTATTACTATAATTATTACATTAATTCTTTTAATGATTTATTTTATTTTAAAAAATAAATTTGTAAATCTTAATCTCCTACAAGGTAATTTTATTGAAATCATTTGAACAACATTACCTATAATTATTTTAATTTTCTTAGCTATCCCCTCATTAAAAATTCTTTATCAAACTGATGAAATTTACAACCCAGTATTAACATTTAAATCAATTGGGCATCAATGATACTGAAGATATGAATTTACAGATTGAAAGAAAATTGAATTTGACTCCTATATATTAAAATTTAATTCCTTAGATGAATTTCGCCTTTTAGATGTTGATAATCGTGTTGTTATTCCTATAAAAACATTAATTCGAAACTTAGTAACTTCAATAGATGTAATTCATTCATGAGCTGTACCTTCACTAGGATTAAAAATTGATGGAATTCCCGGACGAATTAACCAAATTCCTCTATGCACGACACGCCCAGGACTATATTTTGGACAATGTTCTGAAATTTGTGGAGCAAACCATAGATTTATACCTATTGTAATTGAATCAACTAGAATAAATCTTTTTATAAATTGAATAAATAATAAATAATATATATATATATATTTAAATAAATTAGAAATTTAGTTAAATTATAACATTAATATGTCAAATTAAAATTAATTAAAAATAATTATTTTCTTATTCCACAAATAAGACCTTTATCCTGATTAAATCATTTTTTTTTTTTTACATTCATTATAATAATAATTTTATGTTTAATCTTTTTTAAAAATAATAAAAATTTAAACCCAAATAAACCTAAAATAAATAAATCAATAAAAAAATGAAATATTAAATGATACTAAATCTATTTTCAATTTTTGACCCAAGAACCTCAATATCATTTAGAATAAACTGAATTTTTTTATTATTAACCTTATGGATTATTCCAATAAACTTTTGAAAATTAAACTCACGATTAGAATTTGTAACGGAAATACTTATAAAATTAATTTATAAAGAATTTAAAATTATCTTGAAAAAAAATTCATATAATTTAATTTTTTTTTTAACATTAATTTTTATAATTATGACAACAAACTTTCTTGGACTATTCCCATATATTTTTACAGCAAGAAGACACATAAGATTTAGCTTAGCATTTTCTTTACCAATTTGAATTTCAATTATAATTTTTGGATTTATAAATAATAACGAACATATATTTGCCCATATACTACCTTTAGGAACCCCTAAAATTCTTATATCATTTATAATTTTAATTGAAACTATTAGAAATATTATTCGGCCCCTAACCTTAGCAATTCGCCTTTCAGCTAATATAATTGCAGGACATCTGCTATTAACCCTTCTTGGATCTACAGGACCATCATTAATAATTATTTTTTTAATAATTATATTAATTACACAAATCTTATTAATAATATTAGAAATAGCTGTAGCAATCATTCAATCCTATGTATTTACTGTTCTAAGAACATTATATATAAAAGAAGTATTATATGAAAAAATATAGACACAATCATCCTTTCCATTTAGTAACAAATAGACCATGACCAATATTTTTATCTTTTTCTATTATAAACTTTTTAATTAGAGTAGTTTACTGATTCCATACAAAAAATTGAATTTATTCTATAATAAACTTTATAGTAATTCTATTAATTCTTTTTCAATGATGACGAGATGTAATCCGTGAAAGAACATTCCAAGGATGTCACACTAAAATAGTTTATAAAAATTTACGGATAGGAATAATATTATTTATTGTTTCAGAAGTTTTCTTTTTTATTAGATTTTTTTGAGCCTACTTTCATATAGCTTTATCTCCAAGTATTGAAATTGGAGCTATATGACCTCCTAAAGGAATTATTATTTTTAATCCTTTTGATATTCCTCTTCTAAATACAATTATTTTAATTTCATCAGGTTTTTCAATTACATGATCCCACTTCAGCCTATTAAAAAATAACCTTAAAGAAAGAAAAATTAGATTATTTTTAACAATTAGTCTAGGAATGATTTTTTCAGCTATACAAATTTTAGAATATAAAGAAGCACCATTTACTATTAGAGATAGAGTATTTGGATCCTTATTTTTTATATTAACAGGATTCCACGGAATTCACGTAATTATCGGAACAATTTTCTTATGAATTTGTTATTTCCGAATAATAAAAAATCATTTCTCTTCAATTCGACATTTCGGATTTGAAGCAGCAATCTGATATTGACATTTTGTAGATGTAGTTTGACTATTCCTTTATTTAGTAGTTTACTGCTGAATTTGAATATTTTATTTATATAGTATAAAAATTACATTTAATTTCCAATTAAAAAATTTAAAAAATCTTAATATAAATAATTTTTATAATAACAACAATCTTTATTTTTCTAATTTTAATTACAATAATTATAATAATTTTAAATATATTAATTATAAAAAAAAAATTTTTTGATCGAGAAAAAATTACACCATTTGAATGTGGATTTAATCCAATTACAAGATCTCGCCTTCCATTTTCAATTAATTTCTTTTTAATTGGAATGATCTTCTTAATTTTTGATTCAGAAATTATCTTATTAATACCAATAATTTTTTCAATTAAATATAACCAAACTTCTAAATAATAATGATATCCAATCAAATATAAAAAATATATTAAAATCTAAACTATTAAAATGAATAACTGTTCACTCCATAAATAAAATCTTTATTTCCAAAAAAAAAATAATCCTTATAAAAAATATATTTATTCTTAAAATTAATAAAATAACTATATTTATAATAAATAAAATTATTTAAAATTATATATAATATCTCTAATTCCACAAATTAAAATTTTTTTTAAACTATTTAAATAAAAAATATAAAATATATAAATAAATGAAATAAAAAAATTATAACAAATATATAAAATATAAAAACAATAAATCTATTAAATACAAAACTTATTTTAAATATTTTTTTTAAAAAAAAATTTAATAAAAACTTATTTAAAGAAATCTCTAATCAACCTTTCTCAAATAATTTATTATATTTTAACCCACAATATATATAGGGAAGATAAACAATGTTATAAAAATTATTTAAATTTATCATATTATAAATAAATCTTAAAAAATAAAATATTTTTAATTGATTTAAAATATTAAAATTTAAATATATATAAGAAAAAACTAAACCAAAAATAAATATTGATAAAATTAAATCCTTTAATAAAATCCTAGGAAATGAAATCTCAATATTATAAAAATACATTCAATATAATAAAGAACCCCCTGCCATTCTTAAAAAAAATAAAAGATTTATTGAATAAAATATAAACTTATCCTCATTATTACAATTTACATCTAATATATTTATATTTCCTAAAAATAAATAATAAAATAAACGAAACCTATATGATAAAGTTAAGATACATCTAAATACAAAAATTAATCAAACTAAATTATTCCTTAAAAAAAATATACCTTCTAAAATTAAATCCTTTGAATAAAATCCAGCTATAAAAGGAAAACCTCCTAATCTTAATGATGAAACTATAAATATTAATATAGTTATAGGATATATGTATATTAACCCACCATAAAATCGAATATCTTGAAAATTATTCATAGAATGAATTAACAACCCGGCACACAAAAATAATAGAGATTTAAATAAAGCATGAGAAATCAAATGAAAAAATGTTAATTTTCATATACCAACACTTAAACTTATTATTATTAAACTCAACTGCCTTAATGTAGATAATGCAATAATTTTCTTTAAATCATATTCAAATATAGCTATCAACCTAGCTATTATCAAAGTAATTATAGAAATACAAAACAAAAAAAATAATAAAAACTTATTAATTTCTAACATTATAGAATAACGAATTAATAAATAAACCCCGGCAGTTACTAAAGTAGAAGAATGAACTAATGAAGAAACAGGAGTTGGAGCAGCTATAGCAGCAGGTAATCATAAGGAAAAAGGTATTTGAGCTCTTTTAGAAATCGCCCCTAAACCAACTATTAAAAAAATTAAATCATTATAATATAATATTCTTCAACTACCAAAAACTAATATTATAGAAATTGATATTAAAAGACCAACATCTCCTAACCGATTACATAAAATAGTTAATAAACCTCCTTTAAATCTTAAAAAATTCTGATAATAAATTACTAAACAAAAAGAAATAACTCCTAAACCATCCCACCCCAATATAATACTTAATAAATTTGGCCTAAAAATTATTAAATTTATAGACATAATAAATATTAATAACAAATAATTAAATCGATTTTTAAATTTTTCTAACCTTATATATCTATAACAATATAAATAAATTATAGATGAAATTAATATAACCAAACTTCTAAATAATAATGATATCCAATCAAATATAAAAAATATATTAAAATCTAAACTATTAAAATGAATAACTGTTCACTCCATAAATAAAATCTTTATTTCCAAAAAAAAAATAATCCTTATAAAAAATATATTTATTCTTAAAATTAATAAAATAACTATATTTATAATAAATAAAATTATTTAAAATTATATATAATATCTCTAATTCCACAAATTAAAATTTTTTTTAAACTATTTAAATAAAAAATATAAAATAAACTTATTTTTAAAAATATAAAATTAATAGGAAACCAATGTATTAAAATAACAAATATACTATTTAAAGAAAGATTTATTAAATTTTTTCCTAAACCAAATGAATGAGAAACATATATATATAAAAATAAATTATAAAATCTATTTAATATAATAATAAAAAAAAATAACAAAAAAAACAATTTTAAATAAGAAATTAATCTAATTAATAAAAAAACCTCACTAATAAAATTTAAAGAAATAGGAACCCCTATATTTGACCTACACAATAAAAATCAAAATAATTGACCCGAAGGTACTAGATTTAAAATACCCTTATTAAATTTAAATAAACGTCTTTTTCTTATTAAATAAAATTCATTAACTATATAAAATATACCAGAAGAAATTAAACCATGAGAAATTATTATTATATATGACCCAATAAACCCTAATACTGAAAAAGAAAAAATAGAAGCAATTATTATATTTATATGAATTACAGAAGAATAAGCCACAATAATTTTTATATCAATAACACGCAAACAATTCAACCCTATAAATAATATACCTAATATTGAAATCCTCATAAAAAAATTTTTTTCACTAAAAACAAATAAATTCATTACTCGTATTAACCCAAATCTACCTAACTTCAATATAATTCTAGCTAAATACATAGAACCAAAAACAGGAGCCTCAACATGAGCCTTAGGTAATCAAAAATGTAATAAAAATATAGGTATTTTTACTAAAAAAGCTAAAATAAAAAATAAAAATTCAAAAATATTTAACTTAAAACAAAAAAGTGTATAAATTAATATATATTCCATAGAATATATAAATTTTATATAAAAAAACAACATTAATAATAAAGGAAAAGAAAAAAATAAAGTATATAATAATAAATAAAATGAAGCATTTATACGCTCCATATAATTTCCTCACTTTTTTATTAATAAAAAAATAGGGATTAAACTAAATTCAAAAAAAAAAAAAAATAAAAATAAATTCTTAGAAATAAACACAAATACTAAAACTAATGTTAAAAACATTAAATAAACATTAACCTCATTACCAAGATTTATTAATAATATAATTAATAAAATCCATAAAGTTATTATAAATAATAAAGGAGATATTTTCCTTATCCTAAAAAATCTAGTAATAAATAAATCCCCAACAAATCAATATAAATTTCTTAATTTAAAAATAAAATATAAAATATATACATATAAATTTATATATAATAATAACCAAAAAACTCTTAATATTCTATATACTTTTTTCATCTTTTATTTTAAATTTTCGTAAAGGAGAACTTTTTACATTACAAATCTTTACAATACATAATAACCCTAAAAACAAATAAGAAATTATTAATAATAAAAATTTTGATTCAGAATAATAATAAATCAAATCTTCAGAACTTATAACTTTCAAATTAAAATTATCCAAATTAAAAAAATCCAAACTTAAAATATAATCCCTATTTATCCTAAATCACAAAAAAATTAATGCAACAAATAAAAAAAATATATATAAATATATTTTATCAATAACATAAGATTTTTCAAAATTATTTAATCTTGAAAAATATATAAAAACAATTATTAATCCACCAATAACACTTATAAACAAAACAAATGAATAAAATCTTATATTTAATGTAAAAGATAAATTTAAAGAAATTAATATAGTAAATAATATTAATAAAATAGATAAAATTAAAGGATTAAAAGTTAAAAAAATAATTAAAAATAAAGAAAAAAACTCAAAAAAAATAAAATTTATTATAAAAAAATTATCAATTCTTAAAAATAAACCCTGAAAAATTTCTAAAATATAAGTTAACATAATAATTTTAGTTTAAAAAAAACATAAATCTTGTAAATTTAAGTTATAAATTTTATAAATTATATTTATATATAATAGAAACCCTATCACTTAAAACATCAAAAATTTTTATGCTAATACATTAATATATATATATATATATATATTAAACAGAATATAATTTAATAAAAATATTAATTTTGGAAATTAAAAATATAATTCAAAATTATTTTTCTGATAAATTACACTAAAAAATTTCAATTTTTAAGATTTTTTCAAAATTAATTTAAATTTTAACAGCTTTAATCATAAATATTCTAACAAACATTGCATTCTTAAAATATAAAAAATACCTGCTAATAAATCTAGTAATCTTAGAATTTATTATAGTTACAAACTGTAATTTGATTTTCTTTATCTTAATAAAATTAAATATTATATCATATTTAATTTATCTTCTAGTATTCTTTATTAGAGAAAGAACCCTAGGATTATCTCTATTAGTAATTATAATTCGATATCATGGTAATGATAGAATTAAACTTATTAATATAATTCTAACAAAATAAAAATAATGAAAATTTCTATTCTAAAATCTAATAATATACTAAAATTAATTTCAAATTCATTAATTAAATTACCTACACCCATTAATATCTCAATTTATTGAAATTTTGGATCACTTTTAGGACTTTGCTTAATAATTCAAATTATTTCAGGGCTATTTTTAACTATACATTATTGTCCTAATACAAATTTAGCATTCTCTAGAATTATTCATATTATTCAAGATGTAAAATATGGCTGAATTATACGAAATATACATATAAATGGGGCTTCATTATATTTTATCTGCATATATATCCATATTGGACGAGGACTTTATTATAATTCCTATAAATTTAAAAAAGTATGATTTATAGGTGTAATAATTATACTAATTTCAATAATAACAGCTTTTTTAGGATATGTTTTACCTTGGGGTCAAATATCATTTTGAGGGGCAACAGTAATTACAAATCTTTTATCAGCAATTCCTTATGTAGGAGATATAATTGTATTCTGAATCTGAGGAGGATTTTCAATTGATAATGCAACCTTAAATCGATTCTATACCTTCCATTTTATTTTACCATTTATTATTTTAATTATAGTAATTATACACCTTGTATTTTTACACGAAACAGGATCAAATAATCCTATAGGATTAAATAGAAATATTTATAAAATCTCATTCCACCCATATTATATTATTAAAGATTCATTAGGATTTTTAATGTTATTTTTTTTTATATTTATTTTAATTTTACAATATCCTTATATATTAAGAGATCCAGATAATTTTATTCAAGCCAATTCAATAATAACACCTATTCATATTCAACCAGAATGATACTTTTTATTTGCTTACGCTATTTTACGAGCTATCCCAAACAAACTAGGAGGAGTAATTGCACTAATAATGTCAATCTTAATCCTTCTTTCACTATTAATTTCAGATAACTCTTTAATAAATTCCAATAAATTTTTACCATTTAATCAATTGATTTATTGAATATTTATTATAACATTCTTTATTTTAACATGAACAGGAGCTAAAAGAATTGAATTTCCTTTTGTTCAAATTAGACAAATTAATTCAATTTTATATTTTAGATATTTTCCTCTATTAAGACTTTCTAATTATTTATGAAATAATTACACTTTTAATTTAAAATAAGTTAATGAACTTGAACAAGTAATTATTTTGAAAATAATAAATAAAATTAAACAATATTTTATTAACTTCATTAAAAATAAATTTTATTTTCTTAAATTTAAAAAATTCAAACTTTAATATTATAAGCTATTTAATGAATTTATTTAATTTAAAAAATCTTTAAATTTATAACAAAAATTATATAAAATAAACTCAAAGGTAAAATCTTTAATCAACATAAATATATAAGCTGATCATAACGAATTCGAGGACAAATTCTTCGAAGAACAATAATTATAGAATTTATAAAAATTAACATTATAAATATAAAAATTCTTTTTATTCCTAAAAAAACTAAAATTATTAAATAATTATACAAAATAATAAAAGAATATTCCCCCAAAAAAATTAAAGCAAAAGAACCCCTTATATACTCCGTATTAAATCCAGAAACTAATTCAGATTCACCTTCTATTAAATCAAAAGGACTTCGATTTAACTCAGCAATAATTCTTAAATAAAATATTAAAAATAAAGGAAATATAAATCAAAAAAATCTTAATTCACTCTGAAAAATGTAAAAATTTCTTAATTCAAATCTCTCAACTAAAATAATTAAAATAAAAATAATCAAAAAAAACCTAATTTCATAAGATAATCTCTGCCTCAACCCACGAATAGCCCCCAATATAGAATAATTAGAATTAGAAGATCACCCAGAAAATATCACTGTATAAGAAGAAACTATTATTAAACTTACTATTAATAAAACTCCAAACTCTATAAACAAATATTCATAAAAATTAGAAAATAAATATATTCAACCTATCAAACTAAACAAAAATCCCATTATAGGGTTAGAAAAATATATAACCTTATTAATTTTTATTAAAATTAAATTCTCCTTTATAAATAACTTAATTGCATCCCTAAAGGGCTGAAAAATACCCAAAATTCCTACCTTATTAGGTCCCTTTCGAAATTGAATATAAGAAAGGAGTTTTCGTTCAAATAAAGTTAAAAATGCAACACTAATTAACATAAATAATAAAACTATAAAATTATATAAAAAAACAGAAATAAATCTTTGAACTCTAATTTATTATTATTGTTATATATATATATATATATATATATAAATTAATTTATCAAATAAAATTTAAACTTTTCAAAAATAAATCTTAAACTTTAAATAACGAAATAAAGAACGAATTTTTTTAAATCAACCTTTTATCCAAAAATAAAATGTTATAATACATATAATTATAAAATAATAAATCTCAGTTTCCATAAATTTTTTTAAAATTGGATAACCATACAATCCAAATAAATACTCAATGATAGCAAATAAAAACTTAAATATTGAACCAAAAGTTTCAAAAATCATTGCTATAACTAACTGAAAATAAAAAAGATTTACAAAAACTATATCTCTAAATCTTCAAAATATATCTGTAAAACTAAACATAATATCTTTTAAATAAAAATAAATTTCTACTAAAAATTCATATATGCCTTTCAAAGAATTACAGATATTCTTTAAACATAAATATATACCTTTTAAAGAACTATAAATACCTTTTAAAGAAAAATAAATCTTTTTAAAACAAAAATAAAATTTTTTTAAATGAAATTTTACAGATCTAAAAGTAGAAATTACACAAAAATATAAATTAACTCACAAAGATATTAAACGATTTAAAAATTTTAAAAATATACCAAAAAACTCTTTTAAAATTAATATAAATCCTTTTAGAATATTTTCAGAACATGAGCCTGATGATTTAAATATAATCTATTATATTAACATATTATAAATTAAGAAACTCTTATCTTTTAAATCTAAATTAAAAACATTAAAATATTATGCTAAATTTATTAAATTAAAATTATTCATAACTAAAAAATTATTTATAAAGTTTAGTCCTTTCGTACAAAAACTTAGATTTATTTTTAAAGATAGAAACCGATCTGATTTACATCGATCTAAACTCAAATCATGTAAGATTTATAGACCGAACAGGCCCAAACCATCAAACTTCTTCGTTTAATTTTTATCTTAATTCAACATCGAGGTCACAAACACTTTTATCTATAAGATCTATCAAAAAATATTATGCTGTTATCCCTAAGGTAATTTTTTTCTTAAATATTTAAATTAAATTTCTTTTAATTCATTTATATATGTAAAAAAAAATTCAAAGTTCTTTTAATTTGAAAATCCTCCCAATCAAATTTAAAAAATAATCTTATAAATTAATAAATTATAATAAATATATTTTAAATAAAATTCTATAGGGTCTTCTCGTCTTATAAAAAAATTTTAGCATTTTAACTAAAAATTTAAATTCAAAATTTAATTCTGAGACAGTATATCTCTCGTCAACCCTTTTATCCAAGCTTACAATTAATAAGCAATTTATTATGCTACCTTAACACAGTTAGGATACTGCGGCTATTTAATATAATCATTGAGCAGGGCCGACTTTTTATTATCACAAAAAGACATGTTTTTATTAAACAGGCGGAAATACTTAATTTGCCGAATTCCTTAAAATTAAATATAAAAATCAAAAATATAATATAATATAATATTTACTAATTTAAATATTAAAATTTAAAATACCTAAATTAAAATTAACCTTTTAATAAAAAAATTATACTATTAAAAATCTTACTATAAATTTTTTTAAACTATAAAATTTCTTTAAACTTAAATTATTAAATATTAACAATACTCAAATAAAAAATTATTTTAAATTAATAATAAATTTTAATATATTAATAAATTAATTAAAGCTTATCCCTTAATTAATAAATTTTTATAACTTAATTAAATAAAAAAATTTAATTAAAAATATAAAAATATAAATTCAATTTATTTCTTAAAAAACTAGATATCATAAAATTCGAATGACATTTCACCTCTAAAATAATATTTAAAATTATCATAAAACATAAAAAATTATATTAATTTAGCTCATTTTATTTCGAGATAAATAAATTCTTATTTATAAATAATTTAATCCTGATACAAAAGGAACAATAAAAAAAATCTCCTTATAAAATTAAAAAAAAATTCATTTACATTACTAAAAACTATAAAAATAATTATTTATTACTAACTAAAATTTATTATATTAAAATAATTTTTTTTAAAAATAAATCATAAATCAACTAAAATTATTTATTTTATTTAAATATATATATATATATAATTTATATAATCTAAGAACACTTTCCAGTATACTTACTTTGTTACGACTTATCCCAATTTTGGTGAGAGTGACGGGCGATTTGTACACACATATTTAATTTTCAATTAAAATAATTTAAATAATTTACTATCAA
>CAXIEQ010000257.1:0-12358 GCA_964023945.1 Ectemnius cavifrons | reverse complement strand
GGAGAAAAGTTGCCACGGCTTACTCCGAGAGGAGAAAAGTTGCCACGGCTTACTCCGAGAGGCGAGAATTCGCCACGACATACTCCGAGAGGTGAGAATTCGCCACGACATCCTCCGAGAGGTGAGACTTCGCCACGACTTACTCCGAGAGGTGAAACTTCGCCACGACTTACTCCGAGAGGTGAAACTTCGCCACGACTTACTCCGAGAGGTGAAACTTCGCCACGACATACTCCGAGAGGTGAGAATTCGCCACGACATACTCCGAGAGGTGAAACTTCGCCACGACTTACTCCGAGAGGTGAAACTTCGCCACGACTTACTCCGAGAGGAGAAAAGTTGTCACGACTTACTCCGAGGGGTGAGACTTCGCCACGACTTACTCCGAGAGGTGAAACTTCGCCACGACTTACTCCGAGAGGAGAAAAGTTGCCACGGCTTACTCCGAGAGGCGAGAATTCGCCACGACTTACTCAGAGAGGTGAGACTTCGCCACAAGTTACTCCGAGAGGAGCAAAGTTGCCACGACTTACTCCGAGAGGAGAAAAGTTGCCACGGCTTACTCCGAGAGGCGAGAATTCGCCACGACATACTCCGAGAGGTGAGAATTCGCCACGACATACTCCGAGAGGTGAGACTTCGCCACGACTTACTCCGAGAGGTGAAACTTCGCCACGACTTACTCCGAGAGGGGAAAAGTTGCCACGGCTTAATCCGAGAGGTGAGAATTCGCCACGACATACTCCGAGAGGTGAAACTTCGCCACGACTTACTCCGAGAGGTGAAACTTCGCCACGACTTACTCCGAGAGGAGAAAAGTTGCCACGACTTATTCCGAGAGGTGAAACTTCGCCACGACTTACTCCGAGAGGAGAAAAGTTGCCACGACTTACTCCGAGAGGAGAAAAGTTGCCACGACTTACTCCGAGAGGAGAAAAGTTGCCACGACTTACTCCGAGAGGTGAAACTTCGCCACGACTTACTCCGAGAGGAGAAAAGTTGCCACGACTTATTCCGAGAGGTGAAACTTCGCCACGACTTACTCCGAGAGGAGAAAAGTTGCCACGACTAACTCCGACAGGTGGGAAGTCACCACGACTTACTCCGAGAGGAGAAAAGTTGCCACGGCTTACTCCGAGAGATGAAACTTCGCCACGACTTACTCCGAGAGGCGAAAAGTTGCCACGGCTTATTCCGAGAGGTGAAACTTCGCCACGACTTACTCCGAGAGGAGAAAAGTTGCCACGACTTACTCCGAGAGGAGAAAAGTTGCCACGGCTTACTCCGAGAGGCGAGAATTCGCCACGACATACTCCGAGAGGTGAGAATTCGCCACGACATACTCCGAGAGGTGAGACTTCGCCACGACTTACTCCGAGAGGTGAAACTTCGCCACGACTTACTCCGAGAGGGGAAAAGTTGCCACGGCTTAATCCGAGAGGTGAGAATTCGCCACGACATACTCCGAGAGGTGAAACTTCGCCACGACTTACTCCGAGAGGTGAAACTTCGCCACGACTTACTCCGAGAGGAGAAAAGTTGCCACGACTTACTCCGAGAGGTGAGAATTCGCCACGACATACTCCGAGAGGTGAAACTTCGCCACGACTTACTCCGAGAGGAGAAAAGTTGCCACGACTTACTCCGAGAGGTGAAACTTCGCCACGACTTACTCCGAGAGGAGAAAAGTTGCCACGACTTACTCCGAGAGGTGAAACTTCGCCACGACTTACTCCGAGAGGAGAAAAGTTGCCACGACTTACTCCGAGAGGCGAGAATTCGCCACGACATAGTCCGAGAGGTGAGAATTCGCCACGACTTACTCCGAGAGGGGAAAAGTTGCCACGGCTTAATCCGAGAGGTGAGAATTCGCCACGACATACTCCGAGAGGTGAGACTTCGCCACGACTTACTCCGAGAGGTGAAACTTCGCCACGACTTACTCCGAGAGGAGAAAAGTTGCCACGGCTTACTCCGAGAGGCGAGAATTCGCCACGACTTACTCAGAGAGGTGAGACTTCGCCACAAGTTACTCCGAGAGGAGCAAAGTTGACACGACTTACTCCGAGAGGAGAAAAGTTGCCACGGCTTACTCCGAGAGGCGAGAATTCGCCACGACATACTCCGAGAGGTGAGAATTCGCCACGACATACTCCGAGAGGTGAGACTTCGCCACGACTTACTCCGAGAGGTGAAACTTCGCCACGACTTACTCCGAGAGGGGAAAAGTTGCCACGGCTTAATCCGAGAGGTGAGAATTCGCCACGACATACTCCGAGAGGTGAGAATTCGCCACGACTTACTCCGAGAGGGGAAAAGTTGCCACGGCTTAATCCGAGAGGTGAGAATTCGCCACGACATACTCCGAGAGGTGAGACTTCGCCACGACTTACTCCGAGAGGTGAAACTTCGCCACGACTTACTCCGAGAGGAGAAAAGTTGCCACGACTTACTCCGAGAGGAGAAAAGTTGCCACGACTTACTCCGAGAGGTGAAACTTCGCCACGACTTACTCCGGGAGGAGAAAAGTTGCCACGACTTACTCCGAGAGGCGAGAATTCGCCACGACTTACTCAGAGAGGTGAGACTTCGCCACAACTTACTCCGAGAGGAGCAAAGTTGCCACGACTTACTCCGAGAGGTGAGAATTCGCCACGACATACTCCGAGAGGTGAAACTTCGCCACGACTTACTCCGAGAGGTGAAACTTCGCCACGACTTACTCCGAGAGGAGAAAAGTTGCCACGGCTTACTCCGAGAGGCGAGAATTCGCCACGACATACTCCGAGAGGTGAGAATTCGCCACGACATACTCCGAGAGGTGAGACTTCGCCACGACTTACTCCGAGAGGTGAAACTTCGCCACGACTTACTCCGAGAGGTGAAACTTCGCCACGACTTACTCCGAGAGGAGAAAAGTTGCCACGGCTTACTCCGAGAGGCGAGAATTCGCCACGACTTACTCAGAGAGGTGAGACTTCGCCACAAGTTACTCCGAGAGGAGCAAAGTTGCCACGACTTACTCCGAGAGGAGAAAAGTTGCCACGGCTTACTCCGAGAGGCGAGAATTCGCCACGACATACTCCGAGAGGTGAGAATTCGCCACGACATACTCCGAGAGGTGAAACTTCGCCACGACTTACTCCGAGAGGTGAAACTTCGCCACGACTTACTCCGAGAGGAGAAAAGTTGTCACGACTTACTCCGAGGGGTGAGACTTCGCCACGACTTACTCCGAGAGGTGAAACTTCGCCACGACTTACTCCGAGAGGAGAAAAGTTGCCACGGCTTACTCCGAGAGGCGAGAATTCGCCACGACTTACTCAGAGAGGTGAGACTTCGCCACAAGTTACTCCGAGAGGAGCAAAGTTGCCACGACTTACTCCGAGAGGAGAAAAGTTGCCACGGCTTACTCCGAGAGGCGAGAATTCGCCACGACATACTCCGAGAGGTGAGAATTCGCCACGACATACTCCGAGAGGTGAGACTTCGCCACGACTTACTCCGAGAGGTGAAACTTCGCCACGACTTACTCCGAGAGTCGAAAAGTTGCCACGACTTATTCCGAGAGGTGAAACTTCGCCACGACTTACTCCGAGAGGAGAAAAGTTGCCACGACTTACTCCGACAGGTGGGAAGTCACCACGACTTACTCCGAGAGGAGAAAAGTTGCCACGGCTTACTCCGAGAGGAGAAAAGTTGCCACGGCTTACTCCGAGAGATGAAACTTCGCCACGACTTACTCCGAGAGTCGAAAAGTTGCCACGACTTATTCCGAGAGGTGAAACTTCGCCACGACTTACTCCGAGAGGAGAAAAGTTGCCACGACTTACTCCGACAGGTGGGAAGTCACCACGACTTACTCCGAGAGGAGAAAAGTTGCCACGGCTTACTCCGAGAGGAGAAAAGTTGCCACGGCTTACTCCGAGAGATGAAACTTCGCCACGACTTACTCCGAGAGTCGAAAAGTTGCCACGACTTATTCCGAGAGGTGAAACTTCGCCACGACTTACTCCGAGAGTCGAAAAGTTGCCACGACTTATTCCGAGAGGTGAAACTTCGCCACGACTTACTCCGAGAGGAGAAAAGTTGCCACGACTTACTCCGACAGGTGGGAAGTCACCACGACTTACTCCGAGAGGAGAAAAGTTGCCACGGCTTACTCCGAGAGGAGAAAAGTTGCCACGGCTTACTCCGAGAGATGAAACTTCGCCACGACTTACTCCGAGAGGAGAAAAGTTGCCACGGCTTATTCCGAGAGGTGAAACTTCGCCACGACTTACTCCGAGAGGAGAAAAGTTGCCACGACTTACTCCGAGAGGAGAAAAGTTGCCACGGCTTACTCCGAGAGGCGAGAATTCGCCACGACATACTCCGAGAGGTGAGAATTCGCCACGACATACTCCGAGAGGTGAGACTTCGCCACGACTTACTCCGAGAGGTGAAACTTCGCCACGACTTACTCCGAGAGGGGAAAAGTTGCCACGGCTTAATCCGAGAGGTGAGAATTCGCCACGACATACTCCGAGAGGAGAAAAGTTGCCACGACTTACTCCGAGAGGAGAAAAGTTGCCACGACTTACTCCGAGAGGAGAAAAGTTGCCACGACTTACTCCGAGAGGTGAGAATTCGCCACGACATACTCCGAGAGGTGAAACTTCGCCACGACTTACTCCGAGAGGAGAAAAGTTGCCACGACTTACTCCGAGAGATGAAACTTCGCCACGACTTACTCCGAGAGGAGAAAAGTTGCCACGACTTACTCCGACAGGTGGGAAGTCACCACGACTTACTCCGAGAGGAGAAAAGTTGCCACGGCTTACTCCGAGAGGCGAGAATTCGCCACGACTTACTCCGAGAGGAGAAAAGTTGCCACGACTTATTCCGAGAGGTGAAACTTCGCCACGATTTACTCCGAGAGGAGAAAAGTTGCCACGACTTACTCCGAGAGGAGAAAAGTTGCCACGA
This sequence comes from Ectemnius cavifrons, assembly GCA_964023945.1. Taxonomy (NCBI): domain Eukaryota; kingdom Metazoa; phylum Arthropoda; class Insecta; order Hymenoptera; family Crabronidae; genus Ectemnius; species Ectemnius cavifrons. The sequence continues at coordinate 7,390 of CAXIEQ010000257.1, read as the reverse complement.
CTTACTCCGAGAGGAGAAAAGTTGCCACGACTTACTCCGAGAGGTGAAACTTCGCCACGACTTACTCCGAGAGGAGAAAAGTTGCCACGACTTATTCCGAGAGGTGAAACTTCGCCACGACTTACTCCGAGAGGAGAAAAGTTGCCACGACTTACTCCGACAGGTGTGAAGTCACCACGACTTACTCCGAGAGGAGAAAAGTTGCCACGGCTTACTCCGAGAGATGAAACTTCGCCACGACTTACTCCGAGAGGAGAAAAGTTGCCACGGCTTATTCCGAGAGGTGAAACTTCGCCACGACTTACTCCGAGAGGAGAAAAGTTGCCACGACTTACTCCGAGAGGAGAAAAGTTGCCACGACTTACTCCGAGAGGAGAAAAGTTGCCACGACTTACTCCGAGAGGAGAAAAGTTGCCACGACTTACTCCGAGAGGTGAAACTTCGCCACGACTTACTCCGAGAGGAGAAAAGTTGCCACGACTTATTCCGAGAGGTGAAACTTCGCCACGACTTACTCCGAGAGGAGAAAAGTTGCCACGGCTTACTCCGAGAGGCGAGAATTCGCCACGACTTACTCAGAGAGGTGAAACTTCGCCACGACTTACTCCGAGAGGAGAAAAGTTGCCACGACTTACTCCGACAGGTGGGAAGTCACCACGACTTACTCCGAGAGGAGAAAAGTTGCCACGGCTTACTCCGAGAGGCGAGAATTCGCCACGACTTACTCCGAGAGGAGAAAAGTTGCCACGACTTATTCCGAGAGGTGAAACTTCGCCACGACTTACTCCGAGAGGAGAAAAGTTGCCACGACTTACTCCGAGAGGAGAAAAGTTGCCACGACTTACTTCGAGAGGTGAAACTTCGCCACGACTTACTCCGAGAGGAGAAAAGTTGCCACGGCTTACTCCGAGAGGCGAGAATTCGCCACGACATACTCCGAGAGGTGAGAATTCGCCACGACATACTCCGAGAGGTGAGACTTCGCCACGACTTACTCCGAGAGGTGAAACTTCGCCACGACTTACTCCGAGAGGGGAAAAGTTGCCACGGCTTAATCCGAGAGGTGAGAATTCGCCACGACATACTCCGAGAGGTGAAACTTCGCCACGACTTACTCCGAGAGGTGAAACTTCGCCACGACTTACTCCGAGAGGAGAAAAGTTGCCACGACTTACTCCGAGAGGTGAGAATTCGCCACGACATACTCCGAGAGGTGAAACTTCGCCACGACTTACTCCGAGAGGTGAAACTTCGCCACGACTTACTCCGAGAGGAGAAAAGTTGCCACGACTTACTCCGAGAGGTGAGAATTCGCCACGACATACTCCGAGAGGTGAAACTTCGCCACGACTTACTCCGAGAGGTGAAACTTCGCCACGACTTACTCCGGGAGGAGAAAAGTTGCCACGACTTACTCCGAGAGGTGAAACTTCGCCACGACTTACTCCGAGAGGTGAAACTTCGCCACGACTTACTCCGAGAGGAGAAAAGTTGCCACGACTTACTCCGAGAGGTGAAACTTCGCCACGACTTACTCCGAGAGGTGAAACATCGCCACGACTTACTCCGAGAGGTGAGACTTCGCCACGACATACTCCGAGAGGTGAGAATTCGCCACGACATACTCCGAGAGGTGAAACATCGCCACGACTTACTCCGAGAGGTGAGACTTCGCCACGACATACTCCGAGAGGTGAGAATTCGCCACGACTTACTCCGAGACGAAAAAAGTTGCCACGACTTACTCCAAGAGGTGAAAAGTTGCCACGACTTACTCCGAGAGGAGAAAAGTTGCCACGACTTACTCCGAGAGGTGAAACTTCGCCACGACTTACTCCGAGAGGAGAAAAGTTGCCACGACTTATTCCGAGAGGTGAAACTTCGCCACGACTTACTCCGAGAGGAGAAAAGTTGCCACGACTTACTCCGACAGGTGGGAAGTCACCACGACTTACTCCGAGAGGAGAAAAGTTGCCACGACTTACTCCGAGAGGAGAAAAGTTGCCACGACTTACTCCGAGAGGAGAAAAGTTGCCACGACTTACTCCGAGAGGTGAAACTTCGCCACGACTTACTCCGAGAGGAGAAAAGTTGCCACGACTTATTCCGAGAGGTGAAACTTCGCCACGACTTACTCCGAGAGGAGAAAAGTTGCCACGACTTACTCCGAGAGGCGAGAATTCGCCACGACTTACTCAGAGAGGTGAGACTTCGCCACAACTTACTCCGAGAGGAGCAAAGTTGCCACGACTTACTCCGACAGGTGGGAAGTCACCACGACTTACTCCGAGAGGAGAAAAGTTGCCACGGCTTACTCCGAGAGGCGAGAATTCGCCACGACTTACTCAGAGAGGTGAAACTTCGCCACGACTTACTCCGAGAGGAGAAAAGTTGCCACGACTTACTCCGAGAGGTGAGAATTCGCCACGACATACTCCGAGAGGTGAAACTTCGCCACGACTTACTCCGAGAAGTGAAACTTCGCCACGACTTACTCCGAGAGGAGAAAAGTTGCCACGGCTTACTCCGAGAGGCGACAATTCGCCACGACATACTCCGAGAGGTGAGAATTCGCCACGACATACTCCGAGAGGTGAGACTTCGCCACGACTTACTCCGAGAGGTGAAACTTCGCCACGACTTACTCCGAGAGGTGAAACTTCGCCACGACTTACTCCGAGAGGTGAAACTTCGCCACAACTTACTCCGAGAGGAGCAAAGTTGCCACGACTTACTCCGACAGGTGGGAAGTCACCACGACTTACTCCGAGAGGAGAAAAGTTGCCACGGCTTACTCCGAGAGGCGAGAATTCGCCACGACTTACTCAGAGAGGTGAAACTTCGCCACGACTTACTCCGAGAGGAGAAAAGTTGCCACGACTTACTCCGAGAGGAGAAAAGTTGCCACGACTTACTCCGAGAGGAGAAAAGTTGCCACGACTTACTCCGATAGGTGAAACTTCGCCACGACTTACTCCGAGAGGAGAAAAGTTGCCACGACTTACTCCGAGAGGCGAGAATTCGACACGACTTACTCAGAGAGGTGAGACTTCGCCACAACTTACTCCGAGAGGAGCAAAGTTGCCACGACTTACTCCGACAGGTGGGAAGTCACCACGACTTACTCCGAGAGGAGAAAAGTTGCCACGGCTTACTCCGAGAGGCGAGAATTCGCCACGACTTACTCAGAGAGGTGAAACGTCGCCACGACTTACTCCGAGAGGAGAAAAGTTGCCACGACTTACTCCGAGAGGTGAGAATTCGCCACGACATACTCCGAGAGGTGAAACTTCGCCACGACTTACTCCGAGAAGTGAAACTTCGCCACGACTTACTCCGAGAGGAGAAAAGTTGCCACGGCTTACTCCGAGAGGCGACAATTCGCCACGACATACTCCGAGAGGTGAGAATTCGCCACGACATACTCCGAGAGGTGAGACTTCGCCACGACTTACTCCGAGAGGTGAAACTTCGCCACGACTTACTCCGAGAGGTGAAACTTCGCCACGACTTACTCCGAGAGGAGCAAAGTTGCCACGACTTACTCCGACAGGTGGGAAGTCACCACGACTTACTCCGAGAGGAGAAAAGTTGCCACGGCTTACTCCGAGAGGAGAAAAGTTGCCACGGCTTACTCCGAGAGGAGAAAAGTTGCCACGGCTTACTCCGAGAGGCGAGAATTCGCCACGACTTACTCAGAGAGGTGAAACTTCGCCACGACTTACTCCGAGAGGAGAAAAGTTGCCACGACTTACTCCGAGAGGAGAAAAGTTGCCACGACTTACTCCGAGAGGAGAAAAGTTGCCACGACTTACTCCGAGAGGAGAAAAGTTGCCACGACTTACTCCGAGAGGTGAAACTTCGCCACGACTTACTCCGAGAGGAGAAAAGTTGCCACGACTTACTCCGAGAGGCGAGAATTCGCCACGACTTACTCAGAGAGGTGAGACTTCGCCACAACTTACTCCGAGAGGAGCAAAGTTGCCACGACTTACTCCGACAGGTGGGAAGTCACCACGACTTACTCCGAGAGGCGAGAATTCGCCACGACTTACTCAGAGAGGTGAGACTTCGCCACAACTTACTCCGAGAGGAGCAAAGTTGCCACGACTTACTCCGACAGGTGGGAAGTCACCACGACTTACTCCGAGAGGAGAAAAGTTGCCACGGCTTACTCCGAGAGGCGAGAATTCGCCACGACTTACTCAGAGAGGTGAAACTTCGCCACGACTTACTCCGAGAGGAGAAAAGTTGCCGCGACTTACTCCGAGAGGTGAGAATTCGCCACGACATACTCCGAGAGGTGAAACTTCGCCACGACTTACTCCGAGAAGTGAAACTTCGCCACGACTTACTCCGAGAGGAGAAAAGTTGCCACGGCTTACTCCGAGAGGCGACAATTCGCCACGACATACTCCGAGAGGTGAGAATTCGCCACGACATACTCCGAGAGGTGAGACTTCGCCACGACTTACTCCGAGAGGTGAAACTTCGCCACGACTTACTCCGAGAGGTGAAACTTCGCCACGACTTACTCCGAGAGGAGCAAAGTTGCCACGACTTACTCCGACAGGTGGGAAGTCACCACGACTTACTCCGAGAGGAGAAAAGTTGCCACGGCTTACTCCGAGAGGAGAAAAGTTTCCACGGCTTACTCCGAGAGGCGAGAATTCGCCACGACTTACTCAGAGAGGTGAAACTTCGCCACGACTTACTCCGAGAGGAGAAAAGTTGCCACGACTTACTCCGAGAGGAGAAAAGTTGCCACGACTTACTCCGAGAGGAGAAAAGTTGCCACGACTTACTCCGAGAGGTGAAACTTCGCCACGACTTACTCCGAGAGGAGAAAAGTTGCCACGACTTACTCCGAGAGGCGAGAATTCGCCACGACTTACTCAGAGAGGTGAGACTTCGCCACAACTTACTCCGAGAGGAGCAAAGTTGCCACGACTTACTCCGACAGGTGGGAAGTCACCACGACTTACTCCGAGAGGAGAAAAGTTGCCACGGCTTACTCCGAGAGGCGAGAATTCGCCACGACTTACTCAGAGAGGTGAAACTTCGCCACGACTTACTCCGAGAGGTGAGAATTCGCCACGACATACTCCGAGAGGTGAAACTTCGCCACGACTTACTCCGAGAAGTGAAACTTCGCCACGACTTACTCCGAGAGGAGAAAAGTTGCCACGGCTTACTCCGAGAGGCGACAATTCGCCACGACATACTCCGAGAGGTGAGAATTCGCCACGACATACTCCGAGAGGTGAGACTTCGCCACGACTTACTCCGAGAGGTGAAACTTCGCCACGACTTACTCCGAGAGGTGAAACTTCGCCACGACTTACTCCGAGAGGAGAAAAGTTGCCACGGCTTACTCCGAGAGGTGAAACTTCGCCACGACTTACTCCGAGAGGTGAAACTTCGCCACGACTTACTCCGAGAGGAGAAAAGTTGCCACGGCTTACTCCGAGAGGCGAGAATTCGCCACGACATACTCCGAGAGGTGAGAATTCGCCACGACATACTCCGAGAGGTGAGACTTCGCCACGACTTACTCCGAGAGGTGAAACTTCGCCACGACTTACTCCGAGAGGGGAAAAGTTGCCACGGCTTAATCCGAGAGGTGAGAATTCGCCACGACATACTCCGAGAGGTGAAACTTCGCCACGACTTACTCCGAGAGGTGAAACTTCGCCACGACTTACTCCGAGAGGAGAAAAGTTGCCACGACTTACTCCGAGAGGTGAGAATTCGCCACGACATACTCCGAGAGTTGAAACTTCGCCACGACTTACTCCGAGAGGTGAAACTTCGCCACAACTTACTCCGAGAGGAGCAAAGTTGCCACGACTTACTCCGACAGGTGGGAAGTCACCACGACTTACTCCGAGAGGAGAAAAGTTGCCACGGCTTACTCCGAGAGGAGAAAAGTTGCCACGACTTACTCCGAGAGGAGAAAAGTTGCCACGACTTACTCCGAGAGGTGAAACTTCGCCACGACTTACTCCGAGAGGAGAAAAGTTGCCACGACTTACTCCGAGAGGCGAGAATTCGCCACGACTTACTCAGAGAGGTGAGACTTCGCCACAACTTACTCCGAGAGGAGCAAAGTTGCCACGACTTACTCCGACAGGTGGGAAGTCACCACGACTTACTCCGAGAGGAGAAAAGTTGCCACGGCTTACTCCGAGAGGCGAGAATTCGCCACGACTTACTCAGAGAGGTGAAACTTCGCCACGACTTACTCCGAGAGGTGAGAATTCGCCACGACATACTCCGAGAGGTGAAACTTCGCCACGACTTACTCCGAGAAGTGAAACTTCGCCACGACTTACTCCGAGAGGAGAAAAGTTGCCACGGCTTACTCCGAGAGGCGACAATTCGCCACGACATACTCCGAGAGGTGAGAATTCGCCACGACATACTCCGAGAGGTGAGACTTCGCCACGACTTACTCCGAGAGGTGAAACTTCGCCACGACTTACTCCGAGAGGTGAAACTTCGCCACGACTTACTCCGAGAGGAGAAAAGTTGCCACGGCTTACTCCGAAAGGTGAAACTTCGCCACGACTTACTCCGAGAGGTGAAACTTCGCCACGACTTACTCCGAGAGGAGAAAAGTTGCCACGGCTTACTCCGAGAGGCGAGAATTCGCCACGACATACTCCGAGAGGTGAGAATTCGCCACGACATACTCCGAGAGGTGAGACTTCGCCACGACTTACTCCGAGAGGTGAAACTTCGCCACGACTTACTCCGAGAGGGGAAAAGTTGCCACGGCTTAATCCGAGAGGTGAGTATTCGCCACGACATACTCCGAGAGGTGAAACTTCGCCACGACTTACTCCGAGAGGTGAAACTTCGCCACGACTTACTCCGAGAGGAGAAAAGTTGCCACGACTTACTCCGAGAGGTGAGAATTCGCCACGACATACTCCGAGAGTTGAAACTTCGCCACGACTTACTCCGAGAGGTGAAACTTCGCCACAACTTACTCCGAGAGGAGCAAAGTTGCCACGACTTACTCCGACAGGTGGGAAGTCACCACGACTTACTCCGAGAGGAGAAAAGTTGCCACGGCTTACTCCGAGAGGAGAAAAGTTGCCACGACTTACTCCGAGAGGAGAAAAGTTGCCACGACTTACTCCGAGAGGTGAAACTTCGCCACGACTTACTCCGAGAGGAGAAAAGTTGCCACGACTTATTCCGAGAGGTGAAACTTCGCCACGACTTACTCCGAGAGGAGAAAAGTTGCCACGGCTTACTCCGAGAGGCGAGAATTCGCCACGACTTACCCAGAGAGGTGAAACTTCGCCACGACTTACTCCGAGAGGAGAAAAGTTGCCACGACTTACTCCGAGAGGAGAAAAGTTGCCACGACTTACTCCGA
>CAXIEQ010000256.1:0-18716 GCA_964023945.1 Ectemnius cavifrons | reverse complement strand
GATATGACTGCGATTTCCAGAAGAACGGAGGCTCGGATTTGAATTCTGCTTGCGGCATTCGATTCCTCCCATCATTTTGCGTCGGAAATGCTTGTGTTCTACTCCAGATTATGATCCTGAGGTCCAGAATACTCGAGGACAGGTTTTCTGATATGACTGCGATTTCCAGACGAACGGAGACTCGGATTTGAATTCTGCTTGCGGCAATCGATCCCTCTCGTCATTTTGCGTCGGAAATGCATGTGTTCTATTCCAGATTATAATTTTGGGAGCCAAAATACTCGAAGACAGGTTTTTGCATATGACTGCGATTTCCAGACGAAGGGAGGCTCGGATTTGAATTCTGCTTGCGGCATTCGATTCCTCTCATCATTTTGCGTCGGAAATGCTTGTGTTCTACTCCAGATTATGATTTTGGGAGCCAAAATAGTCTAAGATAGGTTTTTGGATATGACTGCGACTTCCAGACGAAGGGAGACTCGGATTTGAATTCTGCTTGCGGCATTCGATTCCTCTCGTCATTTTACGTCGAAAATGCTTGTGTTCTATTCCAGATTACGATCCTGAGGTCCAGAATACTCGAGGACAGGTTTTCTGATATGACTGCGATTTCCAGAAGAACGGAGGCTCGGATTTGAATTCTGCTTGCGGCAATCGATTCCCCTCGTCATTTTGCGTCGGAAATGCATGTGTTCTATTCCAGATTATGATTTTGGGAGCCAAAATAGTCTAAGATAGGTTTTTGGATATGACTGCGACTTCCAGACGAACGGAGACTCGGATTTGAATTCTGCTTGCGGCAATCGATTCCTCTCGGCATTTTGCGTCGGAAATACGTGTGTTCTATTCCAGATTACGATCCTGAGGTCCAGAATACTCGAGGACAGGTTTTCTGATATGACTGCGATTTCCAGAAGAACGGAGGCTCGGATTTGAATTCTGCTTGCGGCAATCGATTCCCCTCGTCATTTTGCGTCGGAAATGCATATGTTCTATTCCAGATTATGATTTTGGGAGCCAAAATAGTCTAAGATAGGTTTTTGGATATGACTGCGACTTCCAGACGAACGGAGACTCGGATTTGAATTCTGCTTGCGGCAATCGATTCCTCTCGGCATTTTGCGTCGGAAATACGTGTGTTCTACTCCAGATTACGATCCTGAGGCCCAGAATACTCGAGGACAGGTTTTCTGATATGACTGCGATTTCCAGATGAACGGAGACTCGGATTTGAATTCTGCTTGCGGCAATCGATCCCTCTCGTCATTTTGCGCCGGAAATGCATGTGTTCTACTCCAGATTATAATTTTGGGAGCCAAAATAGTCTAAGATAGGTTTTTGGATATGACTACGATTTCCAGACGAACGGAGGCTCGGATTTGAATTCTGCTTGCGGCATTCGATTCCGCTCATCATTTTGCGTCGGAAATGCTTGTGTTCTATTCCAGATTATGATTTTGGGAGCCAAAATACGCGAAGATAAGTTTTGGATATGACTGCGATTTCCAGACGAAGGGAGGCTCGGATTTGAATTCTGCTTGCGGCATTCGATTCCTCTCGTCATTTTACGTCGATAATGCTTGTGTTCTATTCCAGATTACGATCCTGAGGCCCAGAATACTCGAGGACAGGTTTTCTGATATGACTGCGATTTCCAGAAGAACGGATGCTCGGATTTGAATTCTGCTTGCGGCATTCGATTCCTCTCATCATTTTGCGCCGGAAATGCATGTGTTCTACTCCAGATTATAATTTTGGGAGCCAAAATAGTCTAAGATAGGTTTTTGGATATGACTACGATTTCCAGACGAACGGAGGCTCGGATTTGAATTCTGCTTGCAGCATTCGATTCCGCTCATTATTTTGCGTCGGAAATGCTTGTGTTCTATTCCAGATTATGATTTTGGGAGCCAAAATACGCGAAGATAAGTTTTGGATATGACTGCGATTTCCAGAAGAACGGAGGCTCGGATTTGAATTCTGCTTGCGGCATTCGATTCCTCTCGTCAGTTTACGTCGATAATGCTTGTGTTCTATTCCAGATTACGATCCTGAGGCCCAGAATACTCGAGGACAGGTTTTCTGATATGACTGCGATTTCCAGAAGAACGGATGCTCGGATTTGAATTCTGCTTGCGGCATTCGATTCCTCTCATCATTTTGCGTCGGAAATGCTTGTGTTCTACTCCAGATTATGATCCTGAGGTCCAGAATACTCGAGGACAGGTTTTCTGATATGACTGCGATTTCCAGACGAACGGAGACTCGGATTTGAATTCTGCTTGCGGCAATCGATCCCTCTCGTCATTTTGCGTCGGAAATGCATGTGTTCTATTCCAGATTATAATTTTGGGAGCCAAAATACTCGAAGACAGGTTTTTGCATATGACTGCGATTTCCAGACGAAGGGAGGCTCGGATTTGAATTCTGCTTGCGGCATTCGATTCCTCTCATCATTTTGCGTCGGAAATGCTTGTGTTCTACTCCAGATTATGATTTTGGGAGCCAAAATAGTCTAAGATAGGTTTTTGGATATGACTGCGACTTCCAGACGAAGGGAGACTCGGATTTGAATTCTGCTTGCGGCATTCGATTCCTCTCGTCATTTTACGTCGAAAATGCTTGTGTTCTATTCCAGATTACGATCCTGAGGTCCAGAATACTCGAGGACAGGTTTTCTGATATGACTGCGATTTCCAGAAGAACGGAGGCTCGGATTTGAATTCTGCTTGCGGCAATCGATTCCCCTCGTCATTTTGCGTCGGAAATGCATGTGTTCTATTCCAGATTATGATTTTGGGAGCCAAAATAGTCTAAGATAGGTTTTTGGATATGACTGCGACTTCCAGACGAACGGAGACTCGGATTTGAATTCTGCTTGCGGCAATCGATTCCTCTCGGCATTTTGCGTCGGAAATACGTGTGTTCTATTCCAGATTACGATCCTGAGGTCCAGAATACTCGAGGACAGGTTTTCTGATATGACTGCGATTTCCAGAAGAACGGAGGCTCGGATTTGAAATCTGCTTGCGGCAATCGATTCCCCTCGTCATTTTGCGTCGGAAATGCATATGTTCTATTCCAGATTATGATTTTGGGAGCCAAAATAGTCTAAGATAGGTTTTTGGATATGACTACGATTTCCAGACGAACGGAGGCTCGGATTTGAATTCTGCTTGCGGCATTCGATTCCGCTCATCATTTTGCGTCGGAAATGCTTGTGTTCTATTCCAGATTATGATTTTGGGAGCCAAAATACGCGAAGATAAGTTTTGGATATGACTGCGATTTCCAGACGAAGGGAGGCTCGGATTTGAATTCTGCTTGCGGCATTCGATTCCTCTCGTCATTTTACGTCGATAATGCTTGTGTTCTATTCCAGATTACGATCCTGAGGCCCAGAATACTCGAGGACAGGTTTTCTGATATGACTGCGATTTCCAGAAGAACGGATGCTCGGATTTGAATTCTGCTTGCGGCATTCGATTCCGCTCATCATTTTGCGTCGGAAATGCTTGTGTTCTATTCCAGATTATGATTTTGGGAGCCAAAATACGCGAAGGTAAGTTTTGGATATGACTGCGATTTCCAGACGAAGGGAGGCTCGGATTTGAATTCTGCTTGCGGCATTCGATTCCTCTCGTCATTTTACGTCGTGTGAGACAGAGACCCAAATTCCCGGGCGCTCCCTTCCTGGGCTCCCCTAGGGGGCCAAATTCTTCGCCACGCAAATCACCTCTAGGCAATCTCGCGGGAAGGGGTCGGGGTGAGGTGGTGGGTCCCCGTGAGTGGAGAGAATTCGGGGGTCACCTAAGAAACGGGACGAATTTCTCGATAGCCCTGGGAGGTCGGCTGTGATTAACTAAACGCAATTATTTAATAGACGCGAAAAGAACGCTAGACACTCAATCCGTAAACGCGAGCGATAGATGAAAACCGAGCGATAATCTCACGAGCGGTAAACGCGAGCGATAGACGAAGACCGAACGATAGTCACACGAGCGGTAAACGCGAGCGATACTCACACGGACGATACGCGATGCGATATTCACTCGAACGATACGCGATGCGATATTCACTCGAACGATAATCTCAAAGATAACATAACTCAACCATAAGAATCACAGTCGATCCCCAAAGGATCCAAACGCGACGGCTGGCTAAACTCAGCAGAGAGGGGGAGGTTCACGACTCAGTGCAGAAAACGATATTCACTTATATTTGAACGATAATCTCACAAACGAAAAGTGCAGGCTGAAGTCGCCGCTGCTTGCTCGCCACCAAGCGTTCACGAAATGGCGGCCGCGGGCCGCCGCGGTATTCGAACGTAACCCTATTGCGCGTGGATGGTGAACGCGTAAGATAGCGATAGTCACAGCGACAATGGATGCGATGTTCACAACGATAATCTCATAATATTCGGTACGATAATCACAAAGCTTAACGATAATCACTAACAAAGGGGGTTAACCATAAAACCCGTGACACAAAGAATAATAATGATCGCGATTATAATGAGCCTGGGAGATCACAGCTTACCGATCCCGCAGCTAGGAAAGGAGGCAGCGTGGTCCTCGGCACCCTCGGAGTCGTAGGTGAGAAATCGGAAAGCTTTGCTGGTCACTCTGGAGCACACACTGGTCGTAGTTGATGTCACCGTAAGAATGAATTTTCCCATCGAAAAGTGCTTACTTTATAGTCGAATTTTGGTGCTCCGAGGACGCGAGGATTGGCTCCTTGGTACGACAGACTACCCCTGATTGGCTCAGGGACACTTTACAAACCTTATGTGAAACTTCTCGGTACTCGCTAATCCGCGCGGCGTAAGTTCGCGGGAATTCGGCGGCTCGGCCAAAACCGCCGTTTCCCAGAATCGAACGAAATAGAGTCCTCGCTCGCGCGAAAACTCTTGCAGGGCCGCAGGTAACCCACAGATTACCCTGCCCTAAGATGAAGGGAGGAATCCTTCGGGCTGGCAATTCCTCTGCCAGCCCATAACACTAATGCCCATTCTTACAGCGCGTACTAAGGTGTACTGCGCGAATGGGTGATACACAAAACGTCGGGAATCCCGCACGTTGCCACAACGGTGGATCAACGGCGAGGGCAGAAGGAAAGTGGAGCCGGCTCTTCCGCACCCCCAAGCCCTGTCCGGAGCAGGCAAGTGGGTGTCCCTCTGACCCTACCGACCGAAAAATCGGCGGATTCCGACGGCTAACCGCAGCAGCGGCCAAGAAGTTCCTATAACGAAAATGTCTAAAATAAAAGCAACGTCTGTGTGGTGCGGCCCTGGCTACGCGGCGATGCGTAGCTCGCTGATCCCAATGTTGCTGTTCTTTTCCTCATCCTTGGAAAAGGTGGTAGCTGTAACCTAGCAGAATATTATCGCGAAGAATAATCAAAATAGGTGACACCAAGTAACCAATGCGCGCTCAAGCGAGCCCGCGAGCCTCCCATCCCCACCCCGAGCTCCGAGCGCGCCGAAGACGTGCAAGACGCTGTGTCTTTGGGACGGGCAGAAATTTGCCACGTCACAACTCCTCCCCCCCCTGCGGCGGGACCGGAGGTCCTTGTGTAAAATCCCCGTGCTCATTATAAAGTAGCGAGAGTTTGCTGAGACTAAAACGTAGGTGAACAGAGCGGTTAGTAAGGGCAAGGCAACTACAGTATGGGTTAGGTTAAGACACAAGCGGAAGCCAGGTTAACAGAAAATTAAGTGTTTACTAAACAAAAAAGTACAAGAACGAGGAAGAAGAACGTCAACCCCAAAATAGGCAGTGGATTTTTTTTTTTAGGGACGCTAGACACAAAAGGGAGAACAAAACAAGATATATGCAACACTATTAGGGATGGCAAGGTTTCAATTGATTAGCGTGCACCTTGCCCACGCATTCACCATCCAACGTGCTTAATTCGTATACGTTGGCTCCTAAAATACGCGAAATACGAAAAGGACCATGAAATTTGGGCGCCAGCTTGGCGGATACGTGGTGAGCAGCGGACGACATAACATGTAGCCTTTTCCACACTAACTCGCCGAGGGCGAAGTCTCTTCGGCGGTGTTTCTTATTATAATGACGGGACTGCTCCTGCGCGACCTGCCGGAGATACTGGGCTACCCACTCCCAGAGTCTCGGAAGGTTTGCGGAGCGCTCCCCCCATATTCGGGAGTCGCTCATTTCAACAAGGGCTGACTCGTTTTGCTTTGCTAAAATTCCTCCGGGTGTCGGATTACGCCCGAAGTTCAGAAAGGCCGGGGAGTAGCCGGTACTAGAATGGTGGGCGGTATTGTACGCGAAACGCAACTGAGGTAAATGAAGGTCCCATTCTTGATGATTTTCATCAATAAAGGAGACAATCATTGTTTTAAAAACTCTATTCACTCTCTCGACTGGATTGGCTTGCGGATGGTATGGAGGCGTTGTATGGTGGAGGAAACCGTACGTGCCTGCCAATTGTTCCAAGTCCCGGTTAATGAATTCCGTTCCATTGTCAGTAATGATTATTCGCGGAGTGCCCCAGCGTGCAAAAATTAAGTCTTCCAAGGTTTCCGCGATTTTAGCCCCAGTGGCTACGCGGAGTGGTCGGCACTCTACCCACTTAGTAAAAAGGTCTTGTATGACTAAAAGGTGTTTATAGCCGTTTCGGCTCCGGGTAAGAGGCCCCATCATATCCGCGGCTATTATATCCCATGGTTTATTCACACGTCGGGTACTCATAAAGCCGATCGGTAGAGCTTGCTCTACCTTGTTCTTTTGGCAAACTATACAACGGCGAACGAACTGAGCAATGGACCGAAACATACCGGGCCAGTAGTACGAAGTGGCAATCTTGCGGTAGGTTTTGTCGATCCCTAAATGTCCGGCTTGCGGGTTTTCGTGCGCCTCCCGCAAAACCTCGCGGCGGGATTCTTCCGGTACTACTAACTTCCACTCGTCCAGATCGCGATGCAAAAGTTCCTCCACCAAATGGTTGGTTCGCCTATAATACAACTTCCCATCCGCAATCCTCCAGTCGGGATAGTTCTGCGGGAAATTCTGGACGGCCAGTAGCCGTCTCTCGTACCAAGAGGGACGTAAGGGGTTTGGGGGAGCATTTTCGCCCCCCTCTTCCTCACTGTCACTGTGAGCCTCCTCTATAGGGGCTACGATGTCGAGGGGCTCCGTCAGGGGGTTAGATGCTCTAAATTCGCGAAACTCTGATTTTACCTGATCGCTAGACACAACATTATTTATCTCGCAAAACACCAAATGATCGCTAGACACCAAATTGTTCGACTTACTTTGCCCGATTTCCACTGGATCGCTAGACTCTAAATTTCCCGATTCGCTAGACACTAAAAGATCGGTAGCGCTAAACTCTAATTTATCATTCTCGGGAACGCTAGACTCAGACTTCGGACGAAAGGCGCTAGACACTAAAATTTCGTTTCCCTTGGGCTCGGCAGAGTCGAACATACGCGATAACGCATCCGGTACGTGATTGAGAGCCCCCTTCCGGTAAACCACTTCGAAATCGTAGCCCAGCAAATCCAATGCCCAGCGCGCTAAGCGGCTACTGGGATTGGTTTTTTTTTGGTGTATCCATCGCAAGCTCGCGTGGTCGGTGACTACTATGAAATGGTACCCCTCTAAATATTGTCTAAATTTCTTTACGGCCCAAACTATGGCAAGGCACTCTTGCTCTGACGTACAATAATTTCGCTCGGCCGGATTTAACGTCCGACTGGCGAAAGCGATTACCCGTTCGACATTATCAATGGTTTGCGTGAGTACTGCTCCGAGCCCTACTTGACTAGCGTCAGTTTGCAGGACAAACGGAACTTCAAAATTGGGGTACACTAAAGTAGGCGCGGTCGCGACCAACGATTTAAGCTCCTCAAAGGCAAACTGATGTTCGTCTGTCCATTCCCAAATTTGATTTTTCCGCTGTAATCGATGCAGCGGCTCTGCGATAGTAGCGTAACGAGGAATGAATCGCCGATACCAGGAAGTCATACCGAGGAAGCGACGTAATTCCTTAAGGTTTCGTGGCGCGGGATATTCCGTCAAAGGTGTTACCTTTTCAGGATCTACCCTTAACCCTTCTCTATTCACTAAAAAGCCGAGATATCGCACCTCGGCACAACAAAATTCACATTTGTCGGGATTGATCTCCAGCCCAGCTTCTGAGATAGTTCTAAATACGGTCTCGAGCCAAACGAGATGTTCTTCAAACGTCTTTGACACTATTATAATATCATCGAGATATGCAAAGGCATTTGGCTCCATTTCTGGACCGATGAGTTGGTCTAATAAACGCTGGAAAGTGGCTGGAGCTCCTGTGAGACCAAAAGGCATCCTTACAAATTGATATAGACCTTTTCCTGGTACCGTGAAGGCGGTAATTTCTTTACTTTTTTCCTCAAGCGGAATTTGGAAATAGGCCTGGCTTAAATCGATAGTCGAGATGTAGTGAGCCGCGCGTAATTTATCCAGAATGCTTGCCATAATTGGGAGAGGATAAGCATCCTTTTTCGAAACGGAATTTACTCGCCGAAAATCTAAACAAAAACGGTAGGTACCATTGGGCTTCTTTACCATAACTATAGGAGTCGACCACGCGCTCTCGGATGGCTCTATGACTTTGTCACGAAGTAACTTATCGACCTCCTGGTAGATAAGTTCCTGAACTTTAGGAGATACCGGATAGTAACGCTGTTTGATTGGCGCACTATCCCCTACGTCAATCTTATGTTCGATCAGAGTAGTGAGGCCTTTGCCCACAGTGACAGAAGGTACCCACTTTTCCAAAAATTGTTTTAACCTGTCTTCCTGTTCGGCAGTAAGTTCGCGAATGCCGAAACAACAGGATAATGACTCTACTGAATTTATCACAAAATATTTTTGGGGATCTTCCGAAAAATACCAGATCCCTTTACTAATATCGGGAACAAAACCGAATTTCCCAATACCGTCTACTCCCAGGATACAAGTAACCACTAAATGTGGCAGTACTACTGCCTTAATCTTACGAGTCTTACCCTCCAGGGTTAACGACAACAAAATTTCTTCGTCAGTACTATCGATCTGACCGTTCGCTAATTCAAAATAACGGGGTTTCTGAGTTCTTTTTATCTCGTTCAACAAACCAAGATTTTCCAAAATTTCCTTACTGACAAAACAACATGATGAACCCGTGTCCATCATGATTTTTACGGGATGCTCCCGGAGACTCGCCCAGACATAAATCAAAGGTTTCTTTGGAGGTTTCGCGTGTGCGATCACCTCCACAGGCATTATTGCCTTTTCTGCGCTAAGGTCTAACAATTGTACAAACTTATCTCGCAACGGCGAGTACTCTATATCTAAACCTATTTCTAAACTGACACGATTACAGCCCTCCGAATTGGGTAGTTGTTCCGAGGACTGTCCTAGTTTTCCGAACATTTCGGACACGTTCGAACCGTGACTCCCTTGCTACCGCAACGGTAACAGTGGATAGCGCGGGCCTCCGTACAATCGCGCGAAATGTGACCGGTCTTGCTGCAATTCCAGCAAGCGATCGTAGATGGATTCGCGACCGGAGTTTTGCTGTCGCCTTTCCTGGTGGTGGGAGTGGGAGGCTGAATATTCGCGGGCGCCGTAGCGCCGGGCTTCTTCCCCCCCTCCCTTCCAGCCGGAGTCTTATTCCCCTTAGCAGGAAGGTTAGTTTTGGCGGCGCGGGTCTCGACTGCCGCCGCCGCACGACCGCGCGGTTTTGGTGTGCCTTTCGGCGGCTGATAACCGACGTCCGGTAGGAGCATGGATTCCGGCCGCGGCGGTGGAATGTATTGAATTTTTATCGTCTTTTCGACTTCTAATGCGGCCTCCTCTAATTCATCCATGCTCGTTAGGTCGAAACGGTGTATGAAACGGGCGATACGTGGGTGGAGGTTGCGTTGAGCGTACTTTATTTGTTTCTCCTCAGTCCACGCGGGGACTAAGCGAGAATACATGTATCGCATGAACGTAAAGTAATCTAATACTTTCTCATACTCCCCTTGTGTGCGGTTCTGGATATCCATCTCCAAACGAATTTGGAAATCGGTATCCGAGAACCGCTTTCGCCAAGCTACCACAAAATCACGCCAACCCACCCAACGTTCGCAATTTACGCGATACCATAGTAAGGCGACTCCGGTCAAAAAGAAGGGAAGGCAAGCTAAAGCGTCGTGATCTGAAATGTCACTGAAACGTCTCCCCTCGCTGATGCGAGTGAGAAAGGCCTCAGCGTCCTCGTTCTCACCACCAGAAAAACGCAAATTCCATTTACGCATGAGGTCATAAGCGCGGGAGGTAGAACCTCCTCCAGTAGACGTACCGGAGGACGGCGTACTGGTGTTCTCACGCGTGGCCGTATAGTTAATGTTCGGCTGTTCGCGAGAGGTGGACGGCTGTGGCGTCGCCGCTTCATTAAACCCTTGATGTCTGGACGGGTCTCGGGAAGTCACGAATTTTCGCTCGTGCTCCGATGTCCCTCCCTCGAGTGGGACGGGGGAGGGGGTGCGAGAGCGATCCGACATATTGGCTATACCTAAAGCCAACCACGGAGAGGCAGGATCGTCGCCTTCTCCGTACTCAAATCGTAGGTTTCGGAACAGGCGATCCCGAAGTGTTGCTGTATCACCTCGAACCGAAAGGCTACGTCTTAATAAAGCCTCGACCAATGACCTATAGTCTAAGGACTCTATCCACGAATATTTCGGGTCATCCATGCGAGGATGCCCGAAGCACACAAAATTTTCCGCAGAGTCTCCCTGAAACTCGCGGATACACAAAACAAACGCTAAAGTCGGTTTATTTACCTCTCGCACTCACTCCCTCCACCGCACCAATCGAGGGGAGATCGGAATACGGGCGTACACAAAGCGCGTTACCAAATAATAAAAGAAACTCAGATTAATGAGCCTATGGGTTTGGGGCCCTGACAGGCCAACGCAAAAACAGTCCTTAAGTCGCCAGAAACAATAGCACAAAATACAATAATTTTCCTCTCTGAGTCGCTAACGTGGGCCCCACGTTGGGCGCCAAATTCTTTTGTGAGACAGAGACCCAAATTCCCGGGCGCTCCCTTCCTGGGCTCCCCTAGGGGGCCAAATTCTTCGCCACGCAAATCACCTCTAGGCAATCTCGCGGGAAGGGGTCGGGGTGAGGTGGTGGGTCCCCGTGAGTGGAGAGAATTCGGGGGTCACCTAAGAAACGGGACGAATTTCTCGATAGCCCTGGGAGGTCGGCTGTGATTAACTAAACGCAATTATTTAATAGACGCGAAAAGAACGCTAGACACTCAATCCGTAAACGCGAGCGATAGATGAAAACCGAGCGATAATCTCACGAGCGGTAAACGCGAGCGATAGACGAAGACCGAACGATAGTCACACGAGCGGTAAACGCGAGCGATACTCACACGGACGATACGCGATGCGATATTCACTCGAACGATACGCGATGCGATATTCACTCGAACGATAATCTCAAAGATAACATAACTCAACCATAAGAATCACAGTCGATCCCCAAAGGATCCAAACGCGACGGCTGGCTAAACTCAGCAGAGAGGGGGAGGTTCACGACTCAGTGCAGAAAACGATATTCACTAATATTTGAACGATAATCTCACAAACGAAAAGTGCAGGCTGAAGTCGCCGCTGCTTGCTCGCCACCAAGCGTTCACGAAATGGCGGCCGCGGGCCGCCGCGGTATTCGAACGTAACCCTATTGCGCGTGGATGGTGAACGCGTAAGATAGCGATAGTCACAGCGACAATGGATGCGATGTTCACAACGATAATCTCATAATATTCGGTACGATAATCACAAAGCTTAACGATAATCACTAACAAAGGGGGTTAACCATAAAACCCGTGACACAAAGAATAATAATGATCGCGATTATAATGAGCCTGGGAGATCACAGCTTACCGATCCCGCAGCTAGGAAAGGAGGCAGCGTGGTCCTCGGCACCCTCGGAGTCGTAGGTGAGAAATCGGAAAGCTTTGCTGGTCACTCTGGAGCACACACTGGTCGTAGTTGATGTCACCGTAAGAATGAATTTTCCCATCGAAAAGTGCTTACTTTATAGTCGAATTTTGGTGCTCCGAGGACGCGAGGATTGGCTCCTTGGTACGACAGACTACCCCTGATTGGCCCAGGGACACTTTACAAACCTTATGTGAAACTTCTCGGTACTCGCTAATCCGCGCGGCGTAAGTTCGCGGGAATTCGGCGGCTCGGCCAAAACCGCCGTTTCCCAGAATCGAACGAAATAGAGTCCTCGCTCGCGCGAAAACTCTTGCAGGGCCGCAGGTAACCCACAGATTACCCTGCCCTAAGATGAAGGGAGGAATCCTTCGGGCTGGCAATTCCTCTGCCAGCCCATAACACTAATGCCCATTCTTACAGCGCGTACTAAGGTGTACTGCGCGAATGGGTGATACACAAAACGTCGGGAATCCCGCACGTTGCCACAACGGTGGATCAACGGCGAGGGCAGAAGGAAAGTGGAGCCGGCTCTTCCGCACCCCCAAGCCCTGTCCGGAGCAGGCAAGTGGGTGTCCCTCTGACCCTACCGACCGAAAAATCGGCGGATTCCGACGGCTAACCGCAGCAGCGGCCAAGAAGTTCCTATAACGAAAATGTCTAAAATAAAAGCAACGTCTGTGTGGTGCGGCCCTGGCTACGCGGCGATGCGTAGCCCGCTGATCCCAATGTTGCTGTTCTTTTCCTCATCCTTGGAAAAGGTGGTAGCTGTAACCTAGCAGAATATTATCGCGAAGAATAATCAAAATAGGTGACACCAAGTAACCAATGCGCGCTCAAGCGAGCCCGCGAGCCTCCCATCCCCACCCCGAGCTCCGAGCGCGCCGAAGACGTGCAAGACGCTGTGTCTTTGGGACGGGCAGAAATTTGCCACGTCACAGTCGATAATGCTTGTGTTCTATTCCAGATTACGATCCTGAGGCCCAGAATACTCGAGGACAGGTTTTCTGATATGACTGCGATTTCCAGAAGAACGGATGCTCGGATTTGAATTCTGCTTGCGGCATTCGATTCCTCTCATCATTTTGCGTCGGAAATGCTTGTGTTCTACTCCAGATTATGATCCTGAGGTCCAGAATACTCGAGGACAGGTTTTCTGATATGACTGCGATTTCCAGACGAACGGAGACTCGGATTTGAATTCTGCTTGCGGCAATCGATCCCTCTCGTCATTTTGCGTCGGAAATGCATGTGTTCTATTCCAGATTATAATTTTGGGAGCCAAAATACTCGAAGACAGGTTTTTGCATATGACTGCGATTTCCAGACGAAGGGAGGCTCGGATTTGAATTCTGCTTGCGGCATTCGATTCCTCTCATCATTTTGCGTCGGAAATGCTTGTGTTCTACTCCAGATTATGATTTTGGGAGCCAAAATAGTCTAAGATAGGTTTTTGGATATGACTGCGACTTCCAGACGAAGGGAGACTCGGATTTGAATTCTGCTTGCGGCATTCGATTCCTCTCGTCATTTTACGTCGAAAATGCTTGTGTTCTATTCCAGATTACGATCCTGAGGTCCAGAATACTCGAGGACAGGTTTTCTGATATGACTGCGATTTCCAGAAGAACGGAGGCTCGGATTTGAATTCTGCTTGCGGCAATCGATTCCTCTCGTCATTTTGCGTCGGAAATGCATGTGTTCTATTCCAGATTATGATTTTGGGAGCCAAAATAGTCTAAGATAGGTTTTTGGATATGACTGCGACTTCCAGACGAAGGGTGGCTCGGATTTGAATTCTGCTTGCGGCATTCGATTCCTCTCGTCATTTTGCGTCGGAAATGCTTGCGTTCTACTCCAGATTATGATTTTGGGATCCAAAATAATCGAAGATAGGTTTTTAGATATGACTGCGATTTCCAGACGAACGGAGACTCGGATTTGAATTCTGCTTGCGGCAATCGATCCCTCTCGTCATTTTGCGCCGGAAATGCATGTGTTCTACTCCAGATTATGATTTTGGGAGCCAAAATAGTCTAAAATAGGTTTTCTGATATGACTGCGATTTCCAGACGAACGGAGGCTCGGATTTGAATTCTGCTTGCGGCATTCGATTCCTCTCGTCATTTTGCGTCGGAAATGCTTGTGTTCTATTCCAGATTATGATTTTGGGAGCCAAAATACGCGAAGATAAGTTTTGGATATGACTGCGATTTCCAGACGAAGGGAGGCTCGGATTTGAATTCTGCTTGCGGCATTCGATTCCTCTCGTCATTTTACGTCGATAATGCTTGTGTTCTATTCCAGATTACGATCCTGAGGCCCAGAATACTCGAGGACAGGTTTTCTGATATGACTGCGATTTCCAGAAGAACGGATGCTCGGATTTGAATTCTGCTTGCGGCATTCGATTCCTCTCATCATTTTGCGTCGGAAATGCTTGTGTTCTACTCCAGATTATGATCCTGAGGTCCAGAATACTCGAGGACAGGTTTTCTGATATGACTGCGATTTCCAGAAGACCGGAGGCTCGGATTTGAATTCTGCTTGCGGCATTCGATTCCTCTCGGCATTTTACGTCGAAAATGCTTGTGTTCTATTCCAGATTACGATCCTGAGGTCCAGAATACTCGAGGACAGGTTTTCTGATATGACTGCGATTTCCAGAAGAACGGAGGCTCGGATTTGAATTCTGCTTGCGGCAATCGATTCCCCTCGTCATTTTGCGTCGGAAATGCATGTGTTCTATTCCAGATTATGATTTTGGGAGCCAAAATAGTCTAAGATAGGTTTTTGGATATGACTGCGACTTCCAGACGAACGGAGACTCGGATTTGAATTCTGCTTGCGGCAATCGATCCCTCTCGTCATTTTGCGTCGGAAATGCATGTGTTCTATTCCAGATTATAAT
This sequence comes from Ectemnius cavifrons, assembly GCA_964023945.1. NCBI lineage: Eukaryota > Metazoa > Arthropoda > Insecta > Hymenoptera > Crabronidae > Ectemnius > Ectemnius cavifrons. The sequence continues at coordinate 3,807 of CAXIEQ010000256.1, read as the reverse complement.
TTTGGGAGCCAAAATACTCGAAGACAGGTTTTTAGATATGACTGCGACTTCCAGACGAAGGGAGACTCGGATTTGAATTCTGCTTGCGGCATTCGATTCCCCTCGTCATTTTGCGTCGGAAATGCATGTGTTCTATTCCAGATTATGATTTTGGGAGCCAAAATAGTCTAAGATAGGTTTTTGGATATGACTGCGACTTCCAGACGAACGGAGGCTCGGATTTGAATTCTGCTTGCGGCAATCGATTCCTCTCGTCATTTTGCGTCGGAAATGCATGTGTTCTATTCCAGATTATGATTTTGGGAGCCAAAATAGTCTAAGATAGGTTTTTGGATATGACTGCGACTTCCAGACGAAGGGAGGCTCGGATTTGAATTCTGCTTGCGGCATTCGATTCCTCTCGTCATTTTGCGTCGGAAATGCTTGCGTTCTACTCCAGATTATGATTTTGGGATCCAAAATAATCGAAGATAGGTTTTTAGATATGACTGCGATTTCCAGACGAACGGAGACTCGGATTTGAATTCTGCTTGCGGCAATCGATCCCTCTCGTCATTTTGCGCCGGAAATGCATGTGTTCTACTCCAGATTATGATTTTGGGAGCCAAAATAGTCTAAAATAGGTTTTCTGATATGACTGCGATTTCCAGACGAACGGAGACTCGGATTTGAATTCTGCTTGCGGCATTCGATTCCTCTCCGCATTTTGCGTCGGAAATACGTGTGTTCTACTCCAGATTACGATCCTGAGGACCAGAATACTCGAGGACAGGTTTTCTGATATGACTGCGATTTCCAGACGAACGGAGGCTCTGATTTGAATTCTGCTTGCGGCAATCGATCCCTCTCGTCATTTTGCGCCGGAAATGCATGTGTTCTACTCCAGATTATGATTTTGGGAGCCAAAATAGTCTAAAATAGGTTTTCTGATATGACTGCGATTTCCAGACGAACGGAGACTCGGATTTGAATTCTGCTTGCGGCATTCGATTCCTCTCGTCATTTTGCGTCGGAAATGCATGTGTTCTATTCCAGATTATGATTTTGGGAGCCAAAATAGTCTAAGATAGGTTTTTGGATATGACTGCGACTTCCAGACGAACGGAGACTCGGATTTGAATTCTGCTTGCGGCAATCGATTCCTCTCGGCATTTTGCGTCGGAAATACGTGTGTTCTACTCCAGATTATAATTTGGGAGCCAAAATAGTCTAAGATAGGTTTTTGGATATGACTACGATTTCCAGACGAACGGAGGCTCGGATTTGAATTCTGGTTGCGGCATTCGATTCCGCTCATCATTTTGCGTCGGAAATGCTTGTGTTCTATTCCAGATTATGATTTTGGGAGCCAAAATACGCGAAGATAAGTTTTGGATATGACTGCGATTTCCAGACGAAGGGAGGCTCGGATTTGAATTCTGCTTGCGGCATTCTATTCCTCTCGTCATTTTACGTCGATAATGCTTGTGTTCTATTCCAGATTACGATCCTGAGGCCCAGAATACTCGAGGACAGGTTTTCTGATATGACTGCGATTTCCAGAAGAACGGATGCTCGGATTTGAATTCTGCTTGCGGCATTCGATTCCTCTCATCATTTTGCGTCGGAAATGCTTGTGTTCTACTCCAGATTATGATCCTGAGGTCCAGAATACTCGAGGACAGGTTTTCTGATATGACTGCGATTTCCAGAAGACCGGAGGCTCGGATTTGAATTCTGCTTGCGGCATTCGATTCCTCTCGGCATTTTACGTCGAAAATGCTTGTGTTCTATTCCAGATTACGATCCTGAGGTCCAGAATACTCGAGGACAGGTTTTCTGATATGACTGCGATTTCCAGAAGAACGGAGGCTCGGATTTGAATTCTGCTTGCGGCAATCGATTCCCCTCGTCATTTTGCGTCGGAAATGCATGTGCTCTATTCCAGATTATGATTTTGGGAGCCAAAATAGTCTAAGATAGGTTTTTGGATATGACTGCGACTTCCAGACGAACGGAGACTCGGATTTGAATTCTGCTTGCGGCAATCGATTCCTCTCGGCATTTTGCGTCGGAAGTACGTGTGTTGTATTCCAGATTACGATCCTGAGGTCCAGAATACTCGAGGACAGGTTTTCTGATATGACTGCGATTTCCAGAAGAACGGAGGCTCGGATTTGAATTCTGCTTGCGGCAATCGATTCCCCTCGTCATTTTGCGTCGGAAATGCATATGTTCTATTCCAGATTATGATTTTGGGAGCCAAAATAGTCTAAGATAGGTTTTTGGATATGACTGCGACTTCCAGACGAACGGAGACTCGGATTTGAATTCTGCTTGCGGCAATCGATTCCTCTCGGCATTTTGCGTCGGAAATACGTGTGTTCTACTCCAGATTACGATCCTGAGGTCCAGAATACTCGAGGACAGGTTTTCTGATATGACTGCGATTTCCAGATGAACGGAGACTCGGATTTGAATTCTGCTTGCGGCATTCGATTCCGCTCATCATTTTGCGTCGGAAATGCTTGTGTTCTATTCCAGATTATGATTTTGGGAGCCAAAATACGCGAAGATAAGTTTTGGATATGACTGCGATTTCCAGACGAAGGGAGGCTCGGATTTGAATTCTGCTTGCGGCATTCGATTCCTCTCGTCATTTTACGTCGATAATGCTTGTGTTCTATTCCAGATTACGATCCTGAGGCCCAGAATACTCGAGGACAGGTTTTCTGATATGACTGCGATTTCCAGAAGAACGGATGCTCGGATTTGAATTCTGCTTGCGGCAATCGATCCCTCTCGTCATTTTGCGTCGGAAATGCATGTGTTCTATTCCAGATTATAATTTTGGGAGCCAAAATACTCGAAGACAGGTTTTTGCATATGACTGCGATTTCCAGAAGAACGGATGCTCGGATTTGAATTCTGCTTGCGGCATTCGATTCCTCTCATCATTTTGCGCCGGAAATGCATGTGTTCTACTCCAGATTATAATTTTGGGAGCCAAAATAGTCTAAGATAGGTTTTTGGATATGACTGCGACTTCCAGACGAACGGATGCTCGGATTTGAATTCTGCTTGCGGCATTCGATTCCTCTCATCATTTTGCGTCGGAAATGCTTGTGTTCTACTCCAGATTATGATCCTGAGGTCCAGAATACTCGAGGACAGGTTTTCTGATATGACTGCGATTTCCAGAAGAACGGAGGCTCGGATTTGAATTCTGCTTGCGGCATTCGATTCCGCTCATCATTTTGCGTCGGAAATGCATGTGTTCTATTCCAGATTATGATTTTGGGAGCCAAAATAGTCTAAGATAGGTTTTTGGATATGACTGCGACTTCCAGACGAAGGGAGGCTCGGATTTGAATTCTGCTTGCGGCATTCGATTCCTCTCGTCATTTTGCGTCGGAAATGCTTGCGTTCTACTCCAGATTATGATTTTGGGATCCAAAATAATCGAAGATAGGTTTTTAGATATGACTGCGATTTCCAGACGAACGGAGACTCGGATTTGAATTCTGCTTGCGGCAATCGATCCCTCTCGTCATTTTGCGCCGGAAATGCATGTGTTCTACTCCAGATTATGATTTTGGGAGCCAAAATAGTCTAAAATAGGTTTTCTGATATGACTGCGATTTCCAGACGAACGGAGACTCGGATTTGAATTCTGCTTGCGGCATTCGATTCCGCTCATCATTTTGCGTCGGAAATGCTTGTGTTCTATTCCAGATTATGATTTTGGGAGCCAAAATACGCGAAGATAAGTTTTGGATATGACTGCGATTTCCAGACGAAGGGAGGCTCGGATTTGAATTCTGCTTG
>CAXIEQ010000255.1:0-12653 GCA_964023945.1 Ectemnius cavifrons | reverse complement strand
AAACTTCGCCGCGACGTACTCCGAGAGGAGAAAAGTTGCCACGGCTTACTCCGAGATGTGAGAATTCGCCACGACTTACTCCGAGAGGAGAAAAGTTGCCACGGCTTACTCCGAGAGGTGAAAGATATTTTCCCAAGTACCAACGGCGTCTTGCTTTCGCCACGACTTACTCCGAGAGGAGAAAAGTTGCCACGGCTTACTCCGAGAGGTGAGAATTCGCCACGGCTTACTCCGAGAGGTGAAACTTCGCCGCGACTTACTCCGAGAGGAGAAAAGTTGCCACGACTTACTCCGAGAGGAGAAAAGTTGCCACGTCTTACTCCGAGAGGTGAGAATTCGCCACAACTTACACCGAGAGGTGAAACTTCGCCACGACTTACTCCGAGAGGAGAAAAGTTGCCACGGCTTTCTCCGAGAGGTGAAAGATATTTTTCCAAGTACCAGCGGCGTCTTGCTTTCGCCACGACTTACTCCGAGAGGAGAAAAGTTGCCACGGCTACTCCGGGAGGTGAGAATTCGCCACGACTTACTCCGAGAGGAGAAAAGTTACCACGGCTTACTCCGAGAGGTGAGAATTCGCCACGACTTACTCCGAGAGGAGAAAAGTTGCCACGGCTTACTCCGAGAGGTGAGAATTCGCCACGACTTACTCCGAGAGGTGAAAGATATTTTTCCAAGTACCAGCGGCGTCTTGCTTTCGCCACGACTAACTCCGAGAGGAGAAAAGTTGCCACGACTTACTCCGAGAGGAGAAATGTTGCCACGTCTTACTCCGAGAGGTGAACCTTCGCCACGACTTACTCCGAGAGGTGAAAGATATTTTTCCAAGTACCAGCGGCGTCTTGCTTTCGCCACGACTTACTCCGAGAGGTGAAACTTCGCCACGACTTGCTCCGAGAGGAGAAAAGTTGCCACGGCTTACTCCGAGATGTGAGAATTCGCCACGACTTACTCCGAGAGGAGAAAAGTTGCCACGGCTTACTCCGGGAGGTGAGAATTCGCCACGACTTACTCCGAGAGGAGAAAAGTTGCCACGGCTTACTCCGAGAGGAGAAAAGTTGCCACGGCTTACTCCGAGAGGAGAAAAGTTGCCACGGCTTACTCCGAGAGGTGAAACTTCGCCGCGACTTACTCCGAGAGGTGAGAATTCGCCACGACTTACTCCGAGAGGTGAGAATTCGCCACGACTTACTCCGAGAGGTGAAAGATATTTTTCCAAGTACCAGCGGCGTCTTGCTTTCGCCACGACTAACTTCGAGAGGAGAAAAGTTGCCACGACTTACTCCGAGAGGAGAAAAGTTGCCACGGCTTACTCCGAGAGGTGAAACTTCGCCGCGACTTACTCCGAGAGGTGAGAATTCGCCACGACTTACTCCGAGAGGTGAAAGATATTTTTCCAAGTACCAGCGGCGTCTTGCTTTCGCCACGACTTACTCCGAGAGGAGAAAAGTTGCCACGACTTACTCCGAGAGGTGAAACTTCGCCGCGACTTACTCCGAGAGGTGAGAATTCGCCACGACTTGCTCCGAGAGGTGAAAGATATTTTTCCAAGTACCAGCGGCGTCTTGCTTTCGCCACGACTTACTCCGAGAGGAGAAAAGTTGCCAGGGCTTACTCCGAGAGGTGAAACTTCGCCGCGACGTACTCCGAGAGGAGAAAAGTTGCCACGACTTACTCCGAGAGGAGAAAAGTTGCCACGACTTACTCCGAGAGGAGAAAAGTTGCCACGGCTTACTCCGAGAGGTGAAACTTCGCCGCGACTTACTCCGAGAGGAGAAAAGTTGCCACGGCTTACTCCGAGAGGTGAAACTTCGCCACGACTTACTCCGAAGAGGTGAAAGATATTTTTCCAAGTACCAGCGGCGTCTTGCTTTCGCCACGACTAACTTCGAGAGGAGAAAAGTTGCCACGACTTACTCCGAGAGGAGAAAAGTTGCCACGGCTTACTCCGAGAGGTGAAACTTCGCCGCGACTTACTCCGAGAGGAGAAAAGTTGCCACGGCTTACTCCGGGAGGTGAAACTTCGCCGCGACTTACTCCGAGGGGAGAAAAGTTGCCACGGCTTACTCCGAGAGGTGAAACTTCGCCGCGACTTACTCCGAGAGGTGAGAATTCGCCACGACTTACTCCGAGAGGTGAAAGATATTTTTCCAAGTACCAGCGGCGTCTTGCTTTCGCCACGACTAACTTCGAGAGGAGAAAAGTTGCCACGACTTACTCCGAGAGGAGAAAAGTTGCCACGGCTTACTCCGAGAGGTGAAACTTCGCCGCGACTTACTCCGAGAGGTGAGAATTCGCCACGACTTACTCCGAGAGGAGAAAAGTTGCCACGGCTTACTCCGAGAGGTGAGAATTCGCCACGACTTACTCCGAGAGGAGAAAAGTTGCCACGGCTTACTCCGAGAGGTGAGAATTCGCCACGACTTACTCCGAGAGGTGAGAATTCGCCACGACTTACTCCGAGAGGAGAAAAGTTGCCACGGCTTACTCCGAGAGGTGAAACTTCGCCGCGACTTACTCCGAGAGGAGAAAAGTTGCCACGGCTTACTCCGGGAGGTGAAACTTCGCCGCGACTTACTCCGAGGGGAGAAAAGTTGCCACGGCTTACTCCGAGAGGTGAAACTTCGCCGCGACTTACTCCGAGAGGTGAGAATTCGCCACGACTTACTCCGAGAGGTGAAAGATATTTTTCCAAGTACCAGCGGCGTCTTGCTTTCGCCACGACTTACTCCGAGAGGAGAAAAGTTGCCACGGCTTACTGCGAGAGGTGAAACTTCGCCGCGACTTACTCCGAGAGGTGAAACTTCGCCACGACTTACTCCGAGAGGAGAAAAGTTGCCACGGCTTACTCCGAGAGGAGAAAAGTTGCCACGGCTTACTCCGAGATGTGAAACTTCGCCGCGACTTACTCCGAAAGGTGAGAATTCGCCACGACTTACTCCGAGAGGTGAAAGATATTTTTCCAAGTACCAGCGGCGTCTTGCTTTCGCCACGTCTTACTCCGAGAGGAGAAAAGTTGCCACGACTTACTCCGAGAGGAGAAAAGTTGCCACGGCTTACTCCGAGAGGTGAGATTTCGCCACGACTTACTCCGAAGAGGTGAAAGATATTTTTCCAAGTACCAGCGGCGTCTTGCTTTCGCCACGACTTACTCCGAGAGGAGAAAATTTGCCACGGCTTACTCCGAGAGGTGAGATTTCGCCACGACTTACTCCGAAGAGGTGAAAGATATTTTTCCAAGTACCAGCGGCGTCTTGCTTTCGCCACGACTAACTCCGAGAGGAGAAAAGTTGCCACGACTTACCCCGAGAGGAGAAATGTTGCCACGTCTTACTCCGAGAGGTGAAAGATATTTTTCCAAGTACCAGCGGCGTCTTGCTTTCGCCACGTCTTACTCCGAGAGGAGAAAAGTTGCCACGACTTACTCCGAGAGGAGAAAAGTTGCCACGGCTTACTCCGAGAGGTGAAAAGTTGCCACGGCTTACTCCGAGGGGAGAAAAGTTGCCACGGCTTACTGCGAGAGGTGAAACTTCGCCGCGACTTACTCCGAGAGATGAGAATTCGCCACGACTTACTCCGAGAAGTGAGAATTCGCCACGACTTACTCCGAGAGGAGAAAAGTTGCCACGGCTTACTCCGAGAGGTGAAAAGTTGCCACGGCTTACTCCGAGGGGAGAAAAGTTGCCACGGCTTACTGCGAGAGGTGAAACTTCGCCGCGACTTACTCCGAGAGATGAGAATTCGCCACGACTTACTCCGAGAGGTGAAAGATATTTTTCCAAGTACCAGCGGCGTCTTGCTTTCGCCACGTCTTACTCCGAGAGGAGAAAAGTTGCCACGACTTACTCCGAGAGGAGAAAAGTTGCCACGGCTTACTCCGAGAGGTGAGATTTCGCCACGACTTACTCCGAAGAGGTGAAAGATATTTTTCCAAGTACCAGCGGCGTCTTGCTTTCGCCACGACTTACTCCGAGAGGAGAAAAGTTGCCACGGCTTACTGCGAGAGGTGAAACTTCGCCGCGACTTACTCCGAGAGGTGAAACTTCGCCACGACTTACTCGGAGAGGTGAGAATTCGCCACGACTTACTCCGAGAGGTGAAAGATATTTTTCCAAGTACCAGCGGCGTCTTGCTTTCGCCACGACTTACTCCGAGAGGAGAAAAGTTGCCACGGCTTACTGCGAGAGGTGAAACTTCGCCGCGACTTACTCCGAGAGGTGAAACTTCGCCACGACTTACTCCGAGAGGAGAAAAGTTGCCACGGCTTACTCCGAGAGGAGAAAAGTTGCCACGGCTTACTGCGAGAGGTGAAACTTCGCCGCGACTTACTCCGAGAGATGAGAATTCGCCACGACTTACTCCGAGAAGTGAGAATTCGCCACGACTTACTCCGAGAGGAGAAAAGTTGCCACGGCTTACTCCGAGAGGTGAAAAGTTGCCACGGCTTACTCCGAGGGGAGAAAAGTTGCCACGGCTTACTGCGAGAGGTGAAACTTCGCCGCGACTTACTCCGAGAGATGAGAATTCGCCACGACTTACTCCGAGAGGTGAAAGATATTTTTCCAAGTACCAGCGGCGTCTTGCTTTCGCCACGTCTTACTCCGAGAGGAGAAAAGTTGCCACGACTTACTCCGAGAGGAGAAAAGTTGCCACGGCTTACTCCGAGAGGTGAGATTTCGCCACGACTTACTCCGAAGAGGTGAAAGATATTTTTCCAAGTACCAGCGGCGTCTTGCTTTCGCCACGACTAACTCCGAGAGGAGAAAAGTTGCCACGACTTACTTCGAGAGGAGAAAAGTTGCCACGTCTTACTCCGAGAGGTGAAACTTCGCCGCGACTTACTCCGAGAGGTGAGAATTCGCCACGACTTACTCCGAAGAGGTGAAAGATATTTTTCCAAGTACCAGCGGCGTCTTGCTTTCGCCACGACTAACTCCGAGAGGAGAAAAGTTGCCACGACTTACTCCGAGAGGAGAAATGTTGCCACGTCTTACTCCGAGAGGTGAAACTTCGCCACGACTTACTCCGAGAGGTGAAAGATATTTTTCCAAGTACCAGCGGCGTCTTGCTTTCGCCACGTCTTACTCCGAGAGGAGAAAAGTTGCCACGACTTACTCCGAGAGGAGAAAAGTTGCCACGGCTTACTCCGAGAGGTGAAAAGTTGCCACGGCTTACTCCGAGGGGAGAAAAGTTGCCACGGCTTACTGCGAGAGGTGAAACTTCGCCGCGACTTACTCCGAGAGATGAGAATTCGCCACGACTTACTCCGAGAAGTGAGAATTCGCCACGACTTACTCCGAGAGGAGAAAAGTTGCCACGGCTTACTCCGAGAGGTGAAAAGTTGCCACGGCTTACTCCGAGGGGAGAAAAGTTGCCACGGCTTACTGCGAGAGGTGAAACTTCGCCGCGACTTACTCCGAGAGATGAGAATTCGCCACGACTTACTCCGAGAGGTGAAAGATATTTTTCCAAGTACCAGCGGCGTCTTGCTTTCGCCACGTCTTACTCCGAGAGGAGAAAAGTTGCCACGACTTACTCCGAGAGGAGAAAAGTTGCCACGGCTTACTCCGAGAGGTGAGAATTCGCCACGACTTACTCCGAGAGGAGAAAAGTTGCCACGGCTTACTCCGAGGGGAGAAAAGTTGCCACGGCTTACTGCGAGAGGTGAAACTTCGCCGCGACTTACTCCGAGAGATGAGATTTCGCCACGACTTATTCCGAGAGGTGAAAGATATTTTTCCAAGTACCAGCGGCGTCTTGCTTTCGCCACGACTTACTCCGAGAGGAGAAAAGTTGCCACGACTTACTCCGAGAGGAGAAAAGTTGCCACGGCTTACTCCGAGAGGTGAAACTTCGCCGCGACTTACTCCGAGAGGAGAAAAGTTGCCACGACTTACTCCGAGAGGTGAGATTTCGCCACGACTTATTCCGAGAGGTGAAAGATATTTTTCCAAGTACCAGCGGCGTCTTGCTTTCGCCACGACTTACTCCGAGAGGAGAAAAGTTGCCACGGCTTACTCCGAGAAGTGAGAATTCGCCACGACTTACTCCGAGAGGAGAAAAGTTGCCACGGCTTACTCCGAGAGGTGAAACTTCACCACGACTTACTCCGAGAGGAGAAAAGTTGCCACGGCTTACTCCGAGAGGTGAAACTTCGCCGCGACTTACTCCGAGGGGAGAAAAGTTGCCACGGCTTACTCCGGGAGGTGAAACTTCGCCGCGACTTACTCCGAGAGATGAGAATTCGCCACGACTTACTCCGAGAGGTGAAAGATATTTTTCCAAGTACCAGCGGCGTCTTGCTTTCGCCACGTCTTACTCCGAGAGGAGAAAAGTTGCCACGACTTACTCCGAGAGGAGAAAAGTTGCCACGGCTTACTCCGAGAGGTGAAACTTCGCCGCGACTTACTCCGAGAGGAGAAAAGTTGCCACGACTTACTCCGAGCGGTGAGAATTCGCCACGACTTATTCCGAGAGGTGAAAGATATTTTTCCAAGTACCAGCGGCGTCTTGTTTTCGCCACGACTTACTCCGTGAGGAGAAGAGTTGCCACGGCTTACTCCGAGATGTGAGAATTCGCCACGACTTACTCCGAGAGGAGAAAAGTTGCCACGGCTACTCCGGGAGGTGAGAATTCGCCGCGACTTACTCCGAGAGGTGAAACTTCGCCGCGACTTACTCCGAGAGGAGAAATGTTGCCACGGCTTACTCCGAGAGGTGAAAGATATTTTTCCAAGTACCAGCGGCGTCTTGCTTTCGCCACGACTTACTCCGAGAGGAGAAAAGTTGCCACGGCTTACTCCGAGAAGTGAGAATTCGCCACGACTTACTCCGAGAGGAGAAAAGTTGCCACGGCTTACTCCGAGAGGTGAAAAGTTGCCACGGCTTACTCCGAGGGGAGAAAAGTTGCCACGGCTTACTGCGAGAGGTGAAACTTCGCCGCGACTTACTCCGAGAGATGAGAATTCGCCACGACTTACTCCGAGAGGTGAAAGATATTTTTCCAAGTACCAGCGGCGTCTTGCTTTCGCCACGTCTTACTCCGAGAGGAGAAAAGTTGCCACGACTTACTCCGAGAGGAGAAAAGTTGCCACGGCTTACTCCGAGAGGTGAGAATTCGCCACGACTTACTCCGAGAGGAGAAAAGTTGCCACGGCTTACTCCGAGGGGAGAAAAGTTGCCACGGCTTACTGCGAGAGGTGAAACTTCGCCGCGACTTACTCCGAGAGATGAGAATTCGCCACGACTTACTTCGAGAGGTGAAAGATATTTTTCCAAGTACCAGCGGCGTCTTGCTTTCGCCACGTCTTACTCCGAGAGGAGAAAAGTTGCCACGACTTACTCCGAGAGGAGAAAAGTTGCCACGGCTTACTCCGAGAGGTGAAACTTCGCCGCGACTTACTCCGAGAGGAGAAAAGTTGCCACGACTTACTCCGAGCGGTGAGAATTCGCCACGACTTATTCCGAGAGGTGAAAGATATTTTTCCAAGTACCAGCGGCGTCTTGTTTTCGCCACGACTTACTCCGAGAGAAGAAAAGTTGCCACGGCTTACTCCGAGAAGTGAGAATTCGCCACGACTTACTCCGAGAGGAGAAAAGTTGCCACGGCTTACTCCGAGAGGTGAAACTTCACCACGACTTACTCAGAGAGGAGAAAAGTTGCCACGACTTACTCCGAGAGGAGAAAAGTTGCCACGGCTTACTGCGAGAGGTGAAACTTCGCCGCGACTTACTCCGAGAGGTGAGAATTCGCCACGACTTACTCCGAGAGGTGAAAGACATTTTTCCAAGTACCAGCGGCGTCTTGCTTTCGCCACGACTTACTCCGAGAGGAGAAAAGTTGCCACGACTTACTCCGAGAGGAGAAAAGTTGCCACGGCTTACTCCGAGAGGTGAAATTTCGCCGCGACTTACTCCGAGAGGTGAAAAGTTGCCACGGCTTACTCCGAGGGGAGAAAAGTTGCCACGGCTTACTGCGAGAGGTGAAACTTCGCCGCGACTTACTCCGAGAGATGAGAATTCGCCACGACTTACTCCGAGAGGTGAAAGATATTTTTCCAAGTACCAGCGGCGTCTTGCTTTCGCCACGTCTTACTCCGAGAGGAGAAAAGTTGCCACGACTTACTCCGAGAGGAGAAAAGTTGCCACGGCTTACTCCGAGAGGTGAGAATTCGCCACGACTTACTCCGAGAGGAGAAAAGTTGCCACGGCTTACTCCGAGGGGAGAAAAGTTGCCACGGCTTACTGCGAGAGGTGAAACTTCGCCGCGACTTACTCCGAGAGATGAGAATTCGCCACGACTTACTCCGAGAGGTGAAAGATATTTTTCCAAGTACCAGCGGCGTCTTGCTTTCGCCACGTCTTACTCCGAGAGGAGAAAAGTTGCCACGACTTACTCCGAGAGGAGAAAAGTTGCCACGGCTTACTCCGAGAGGTGAAACTTCGCCGCGACTTACTCCGAGAGGAGAAAAGTTGCCACGACTTACTCCGAGCGGTGAGAATTCGCCACGACTTATTCCGAGAGGTGAAAGATATTTTTCCAAGTACCAGCGGCGTCTTGTTTTCGCCACGACTTACTCCGAGAGGAGAAAAGTTGCCACGGCTTACTCCGAGAAGTGAGAATTCGCCACGACTTACTCCGAGAGGAGAAAAGTTGCCACGGCTTACTCCGAGAGGTGAAACTTCACCACGACTTACTCAGAGAGGAGAAAAGTTGCCACGACTTACTCCGAGAGGAGAAAAGTTGCCACGGCTTACTGCGAGAGGTGAAACTTCGCCGCGACTTACTCCGAGAGGTGAGAATTCGCCACGACTTACTCCGAGAGGTGAAAGACATTTTTCCAAGTACCAGCGGCGTCTTGCTTTCGCCACGACTTACTCCGAGAGGAGAAAAGTTGCCACGACTTACTCCGAGAGGAGAAAAGTTGCCACGGCTTACTCCGAGAGGTGAAATTTCGCCGCGACTTACTCCGAGAGGAGAAATGTTGCCACGGCTTACTCCGAGAGGTGAAAGATATTTTTCCAAGTACCAGCGGCGTCTTGCTTTCGCCACGACTTACTCCGAGAGGAGAAAAGTTGCCACGGCTTACTCCGAGAGGTGAGAATTCGCCACGACTTACTCCGAGAGGAGAAATGTTGCCACGGCTTACTCCGAGAGGTGAAAGATATTTTTCCAAGTACCAGCGGCGTCTTACTTTCGCCACGACTTACTCCGTGAGGAGAAGAGTTGCCACGGCTTACTCCGAGATGTGAGAATTCGCAACGACTTACTCCGAGAGGAGAAAAGTTGCCACGGCTACTCCGGGAGGTGAGAATTCGCCACGACTTACTCCGAGAGGAGAAAAGTTGCCGCGGCTTACTCCGAGGGGAGAAAAGTTGCCACGGCTTACTGCGAGAGGTGAAACTTCGCCGCGACTTACTCCGAGAGGTGAGAATTCGCCACGATTTACTCCGAGAGGAGAAATGTTGCCACGGCTTACTCCGAGAGGTGAAAGATATTTTTCCAAGTACCAGCGGCGTCTTACTTTCGCCACGACTTACTCCGTGAGGAGAAGAGTTGCCACGGCTTACTCCGAGATGTGAGAATTCGCCACGACTTACTCCGAGAGGAGAAATGTTGCCACGGCTTACTCCGAGAGCTGAAAGATATTTTTCCAAGTACCAGCGGCGTCTTACTTTCGCCACGACTTACTCCGTGAGGAGAAGAGTTGCCACGGCTTACTCCGAGATGTGAGAATTCGCCACGACTTACTCCGAGAGGAGAAATGTTGCCACGGCTTACTCCGAGAGGTGAGAATTCGCCACGACTTACTCCGAGAGGAGAAAAGTTGCCATGGCTTACTCCGAGGGGTGAAAAGTTGCCACGGCTTACTGCGAGAGGTGAAACTTCGCCGCGACTTACTCCGAGAGATGAGAATTCGCCACGACTTACTCCGAGAGGTGAAAGATATTTTTCCAAGTACCAGCGGCGTCTTGCTTTCGCCACGTCTTACTCCGAGAGGAGAAAAGTTGCCACGACTTACTCCGAGAGGAGAAAAGTTGCCACGGCTTACTGCGAGAGGTGAAACTTCGCCGCGACTTACTCCGAGAGGTGAAACTTCGCCGCGACTTACTCCGAGAGGAGAAATGTTGCCGCGGCTTACTCCGAGAGGTGAAAGATATTTTTCCAAGTACCAGCGGCGTCTTGCTTTCGCCACGACTTACTCCGAGAGGAGAAAAGTTGCCACGGCTTACTCCGAGAAGTGAGAATTCGCCACGACTTACTCCGAGAGGAGAAAAGTTGCCACGGCTTACTCCGAGAGGTGAAAAGTTGCCACGGCTTACTCCGAGGGGAGAAAAGTTGCCACGGCTTACTGCGAGAGGTGAAACTTCGCCGCGACTTACTCCGAGAGATGAGAATTCGCCACGACTTACTCCGAGAGGTGAAAGATATTTTTCCAAGTACCAGCGGCGTCTTGCTTTCGCCACGTCTTACTCCGAGAGGAGAAAAGTTGCCACGACTTACTCCGAGAGGAGAAAAGTTGCCACGGCTTACTCCGAGAGGTGAGATGTCGCCACGACTTACTCCGAAGAGGTGAAAGATATTTTTCCAAGTACCAGCGGCGTCTTGCTTTCGCCACGACTAACTCCGAGAGGAGAAAAGTTGCCACGACTTACTTCGAGAGGAGAAAAGTTGCCACGTCTTACTCCGAGAGGTGAAACTTCGCCGCGACTTACTCCGAGAGGTGAGAATTCGCCACGACTTACTCCGAAGAGGTGAAAGATATTTTTCCAAGTACCAGCGGCGTCTTGCTTTCGCCACGACTAACTCCGAGAGGAGAAAAGTTGCCACGACTTACTCCGAGAGGAGAAATGTTGCCACGTCTTACTCCGAGAGGTGAAACTTCGCCACGACTTACTCCGAGAGGTGAAAGATATTTTTCCAAGTACCAGCGGCGTCTTGCTTTCGCCACGTCTTACTCCGAGAGGAGAAAAGTTGCCACGACTTACTCCGAGAGGAGAAAAGTTGCCACGGCTTACTCCGAGAGGTGAAAAGTTGCCACGGCTTACTCCGAGGGGAGAAAAGTTGCCACGGCTTACTGCGAGAGGTGAAACTTCGCCGCGACTTACTCCGAGAGATGAGAATTCGCCACGACTTACTCCGAGAAGTGAGAATTCGCCACGACTTACTCCGAGAGGAGAAAAGTTGCCACGGCTTACTCCGAGAGGTGAAAAGTTGCCACGGCTTACTCCGAGGGGAGAAAAGTTGCCACGGCTTACTGCGAGAGGTGAAACTTCGCCGCGACTTACTCCGAGAGATGAGAATTCGCCACGACTTACTCCGAGAGGTGAAAGATATTTTTCCAAGTACCAGCGGCGTCTTGCTTTCGCCACGTCTTACTCCGAGAGGAGAAAAGTTGCCACGACTTACTCCGAGAGGAGAAAAGTTGCCACGGCTTACTCCGAGAGGTGAGAATTCGCCACGACTTACTCCGAGAGGAGAAAAGTTGCCACGGCTTACTCCGAGGGGAGAAAAGTTGCCACGGCTTACTGCGAGAGGTGAAACTTCGCCGCGACTTACTCCGAGAGATGAGAATTCGCCACGACTTACTCCGAGAGGTGAAAGATATTTTTCCAAGTACCAGCGGCGTCTTGCTTTCGCCACGTCTTACTCCGAGAGGAGAAAAGTTGCCACGACTTACTCCGAGAGGAGAAAAGTTGCCACGGCTTACTCCGAGAGGTGAAACTTCGCCGCGACTTACTCCGAGAGGAGAAAAGTTGCCACGACTTACTCCGAGAGGTGAGATTTCGCCACGACTTATTCCGAGAGGTGAAAGATATTTTTCCAAGTACCAGCGGCGTCTTGCTTTCGCCACGACTTACTCCGAGAGGAGAAAAGTTGCCACGGCTTACTCAGAGAAGTGAGAATTCGCCACGACTTACTCCGAGAGGAGAAAAGTTGCCACGGCTTACTCCGAGAGGTGAAACTTCACCACGACTTACTCCGAGAGGAGAAAAGTTGCCACGGCTTACTCCGAGAGGTGAAACTTCGCCGCGACTTACTCCGAGGGGAGAAAAGTTGCCACGGCTTACTCCGGGAGGTGAAACTTCGCCGCGACTTACTCCGAGAGATGAGAATTCGCCACGACTTACTCCGAGAGGTGAAAGATATTTTTCCAAGTACCAGCGGCGTCTTGCTTTCGCCACGTCTTACTCCGAGAGGAGAAAAGTTGCCACGACTTACTCCGAGAGGAGAAAAGTTGCCACGGCTTACTCCGAGAGGTGAAACTTCGCCGCGACTTACTCCGAGAGGAGAAAAGTTGCCACGACTTACTCCGAGCGGTGAGAATTCGCCACGACTTATTCCGAGAGGTGAAAGATATTTTTCCAAGTACCAGCGGCGTCTTGTTTTCGCCACGACTTACTCCGTGAGGAGAAGAGTTGCCACGGCTTACTCCGAGATGTGAGAATTCGCCACGACTTACTCCGAGAGGAGAAAAGTTGCCACGGCTACTCCGGGAGGTGAGAATTCGCCGCGACTTACTCCGAGAGGTGAAACTTCGCCGCGACTTACTCCGAGAGGAGAAATGTTGCCACGGCTTACTCCGAGAGGTGAAAGATATTTTTCCAAGTACCAGCGGCGTCTTGCTTTCGCCACGACTTACTCCGAGAGG
>CAXIEQ010000254.1:0-13424 GCA_964023945.1 Ectemnius cavifrons | reverse complement strand
TTCTACTCCAGATTATAATTTTGGGAGCCAAAATAGTCTAAGATAGGTTTTTGGATATTACTGCGATTTCCAAATGAACGGAGACTCGGATTTGAATTCTGCCTGCGGCATTCGATTCCTTTCGTCATTTTGCGTCGAAAATGCATGCGTTCTACTCCAGATTATGATTTTGGGAGCCAAAATAGTCTAAGATAGGTTTATGGATATGACTGCGATTTCCAGACGAACGGAGACTCGGATTTGAATTCTGCTTGCGGCATTCGATTCCTCTCGTCATTTTGCGTCGGAAATGCTTGTGTTCTATTCCAGATTATGATTCTGTGAGCCAAAATACTCGAGGACAGGTTTTTGGATATGATTGCGATTTCCAGACGAACGGAAACTCGGATTTGAATTCTGCTTGCGGCATTCGATTCCTCTCTCATTTTGCGTCGGAAATGCATGTGTTCTACTCCAGATTATAATTTTGGGAGCCAAAATAGTCTAAGATAGGTTTTTGGATATGACTGCGATTTACAGACGAACGGAGACTCGGATTTGAATTCTGCTTTCGGCATTCGATTCCTCTCGTCATTTTGCGTCGGAAATGCATGTGTTCTACTCCAGATTATAATTTTGGGAGCCAAAATAGTCTAAGATAGGTTTTTGGATATGACTGCGATTTCCAGACGAACGGAGACTCGGATTTGTATTCTGCTTGCGGCATTCGATTCCTCTCGTCATTTTGCGTAGGAAATACGTGTGTTCTACTCCAGGTTATGATTCTGGGAGCCAAAATAGTCTAAGATAGGTTTTTGGATATGACTGCGATTTACAGACGAACGGAGACTCGGATTTGAATTCTGCCTGCGGCATTCGATTCCTTTCGTCATTTTGCGTCGAAAATGCATGCGTTCTACTCCAGATTATGATTTTGGGAGCCAAAATAGTCTAAGATAGGTTTATGGATATGACTGCGATTTCCAGACGAACGGAGACTCGGATTTGTATTCTGCTTGCGGCATTCGATTCCTCTCGTCATTTTGCGTAGGAAATACGTGTGTTCTACTCCAGGTTATGATTCTGGGAGCCAAAATAGTCTATGATAGGTTTTTGGATATGACTGCGATTTCCAGACGAACGGAAACTCGGATTTGAATTCTGCTTACGGCATTCGATTCCTCTCGTCATTTTGCGTCGAAAATGCATGTGTTCTATTCCAGATTATAATTTTGGGAGCCAAAATAGTCTAAGATAGGTTTTTGGATATGACTGCGATTTCCAGACGAACGGAGGCTCGGATTTGAATTCTGCTTACGGCATTCGATTCCTCTCGTCATTTTGCGTCGAAAATGCATGTGTTCTATTCCAGATTATGATTCTGTGAGCCAAAATACTCGAGGACAGGTTTTTGGATATGATTGCGATTTCCAGACGAACGGAAACTCGGATTTGAATTCTGCTTGCGGCATTCGATTCCTCTCGTCATTTTGCGTCGGAAATGCATGTGTTCTACTCCAGATTATAATTTTGGGAGCCAAAATAGTCTAAGATAGGTTTTTGGATATGACTGTGATTTCCAGATGAACGGAGACTCGGATTTGAATTCTGATTGCGGCATTCGATTCCTCTCGTCATTTTGCGTCGGAAATGCATGTGTTCCACTCCAGATTATGATTCTGGGAGCCAAAATAGTCTATGATAGGTTTTTGGATATGACTGCGATTTCCAGACGAACGGAGACTCGGATTTGAATTCTGATTGCGGCATTCGATTCCTCTCGTCATTTTACGTCGGAAATGTTTGTGTTCTATTCCAGATTATGATTCTGTGAGCCAAAATACTCGAGGACAGGTTTTTGGATATGATTGCGATTTCCAGACGAACAGAAACTCGGATTTGAATTCTGCTTGCGGCATTCGATTCCTCTCGTCATTTTGCGTCGGAAATGCTTGTGTTCTACTCCAGATTATAATTTTGGGAGCCAAAATAGTCTAAGATAGGTTTTTGGATATGACTGCGATTTCCAAATGAACGGAGACTCGGATTTGAATTCTGCCTGCGGCATTCGATTCCTTTCGTCATTTTGCGTCGGAAATGCTTGTGTTCTATTCCAGATTATGATTTTGGGAGCCAAAATAGTCTAAGATAGGTTTTTGCATATGACTGCGATTTCCAGACGAACGGAGACTCGGATTTGAATTCTGCTTGCGGCATTCGATTCCTCTCGTCATTTTGCGTCGGAAATGCATGTGTTCTACTCCAGATTATAATTTTGGGAGTCAAAATAGTCTAAGATACGTTTTTGGATATGACTGCGATTTCCAAATGAACGGAGACTCGGATTTGAATTCTGCCTGCGGCATTCGATTCCTTTCGTCATTTTGCGTCGAAAATGCATGCGTTCTACTCCAGATTATGATTTTGGGAGCCAAAATAGTCTAAGATAGGTTTATGGATATGACTGCGATTTCCAGACGAACGGAGACTCGGATTTGAATTCTGCTTGCGGCATTCGATTCCTCTCGTCATTTTGCGTCGGAAATGCTTGTGTTCTATTCCAGATTATGATTCTGTGAGCCAAAATACTCGAGGACAGGTTTTTGGATATGATTGCGATTTCCAGACGAACGGAAACTCGGATTTGAATTCTGCTTGCGGCATTCGATTCCTCTCTCATTTTGCGTCGGAAATGCATGTGTTCTACTCCAGATTATAATTTTGGGAGCCAAAATAGTCTAAGATAGGTTTTTGGATATGACTGCGATTTACAGACGAACGGAGACTCGGATTTGAATTCTGCTTTCGGCATTCGATTCCTCTCGTCATTTTGCGTCGGAAATGCATGTGTTCTACTCCAGATTATAATTTTGGGAGCCAAAATAGTCTAAGATAGGTTTTTGGATATGACTGCGATTTCCAGACGAACGGAGACTCGGATTTGTATTCTGCTTGCGGCATTCGATTCCTCTCGTCATTTTGCGTAGGAAATACGTGTGTTCTACTCCAGGTTATGATTCTGGGAGCCAAAATAGTCTAAGATAGGTTTTTGGATATGACTGCGATTTACAGACGAACGGAGACTCGGATTTGAATTCTGCCTGCGGCATTCGATTCCTTTCGTCATTTTGCGTCGAAAATGCATGCGTTCTACTCCAGATTATGATTTTGGGAGCCAAAATAGTCTAAGATAGGTTTATGGATATGACTGCGATTTCCAGACGAACGGAGACTCGGATTTGTATTCTGCTTGCGGCATTCGATTCCTCTCGTCATTTTGCGTAGGAAATACGTGTGTTCTACTCCAGGTTATGATTCTGGGAGCCAAAATAGTCTATGATAGGTTTTTGGATATGACTGCGATTTCCAGACGAACGGAAACTCGGATTTGAATTCTGCTTACGGCATTCGATTCCTCTCGTCATTTTGCGTCGAAAATGCATGTGTTCTATTCCAGATTATAATTTTGGGAGCCAAAATAGTCTAAGATAGGTTTTTGGATATGACTGCGATTTCCAGACGAACGGAGGCTCGGATTTGAATTCTGCTTGCGGCATTCGATTCCTCTCGTCATTTTGCGTCGGAAATGCTTGTGTTCTATTCCAGATTATGATTCTGTGAGCCAAAATACTCGAGGACAGGTTTTTGGATATGATTGCGATTTCCAGACGAACGGAAACTCGGATTTGAATTCTGCTTGCGGCATTCGATTCCTCTCGTCATTTTGCGTCGGAAATGCATGTGTTCTACTCCAGATTATAATTTTGGGAGCCAAAATAGTCTAAGATAGGTTTTTGGATATGACTGTGATTTCCAGATGAACGGAGACTCGGATTTGAATTCTGATTGCGGCATTCGATTCCTCTCGTCATTTTGCGTCGGAAATGCATGTGTTCCACTCCAGATTATGATTCTGGGAGCCAAAATAGTCTATGATAGGTTTTTGGATATGACTGCGATTTCCAGACGAACGGAGACTCGGATTTGAATTCTGATTGCGGCATTCGATTCCTCTCGTCATTTTACGTCGGAAATGTTTGTGTTCTATTCCAGATTATGATTCTGTGAGCCAAAATACTCGAGGACAGGTTTTTGGATATGATTGCGATTTCCAGACGAACAGAAACTCGGATTTGAATTCTGCTTGCGGCATTCGATTCCTCTCGTCATTTTGCGTCGGAAATGCTTGTGTTCTACTCCAGATTATAATTTTGGGAGCCAAAATAGTCTAAGATAGGTTTTTGGATATGACTGCGATTTCCAAATGAACGGAGACTCGGATTTGAATTCTGCCTGCGGCATTCGATTCCTTTCGTCATTTTGCGTCGGAAATGCTTGTGTTCTATTCCAGATTATGATTTTGGGAGCCAAAATAGTCTAAGATAGGTTTTTGCATATGACTGCGATTTCCAGACGAACGGAGACTCGGATTTGAATTCTGCTTGCGGCATTCGATTCCTCTCGTCATTTTGCGTCGGAAATGCATGTGTTCTACTCCGGATTATAATTTTGGGAGTCAAAATAGTCTAAGATACGTTTTTGGATATGACTGCGATTTCCAAATGAACGGAGACTCGGATTTGAATTCTGCCTGCGGCATTCGATTCCTTTCGTCATTTTGCGTCGAAAATGCATGTGTTCTACTCCAGATTATGATTTTGGGAGCCAAAATAGTCTAAGATAGGTTTTTGCATATGACTGCGATTTCCAGACGAACGGAAACTCGGATTTGAATTCTGCTTGCGGCATTCGATTCCTCTCGTCATTTTGCGTCGGAAATGCATGTGTTCTACTCCAGATTATAATTTTGGGAGCCAAAATAGTCTAAGATAGGTTTTTGGATATGACTGTGATTTCCAGATGAACGGAGACTCGGATTTGAATTCTGATTGCGGCATTCGATTCCTCTCGTCATTTTGCGTCGGAAATGCATGTGTTCCACTCCAGATTATGATTCTGGGAGCCAAAATAGTCTATGATAGGTTTTTGGATATGACTGCGATTTCCAGACGAACGGAGACTCGGATTTGAATTCTGATTGCGGCATTCGATTCCTCTCGTCATTTTACGTCGGAAATGTTTGTGTTCTATTCCAGATTATGATTCTGTGAGCCAAAATACTCGAGGACAGGTTTTTGGATATGATTGCGATTTCCAGACGAACAGAAACTCGGATTTGAATTCTGCTTGCGGCATTCGATTCCTCTCGTCATTTTGCGTCGGAAATGCTTGTGTTCTACTCCAGATTATAATTTTGGGAGCCAAAATAGTCTAAGATAGGTTTTTGGATATGACTGCGATTTCCAAATGAACGGAGACTCGGATTTGAATTCTGCCTGCGGCATTCGATTCCTTTCGTCATTTTGCGTCGGAATTGCTTGTGTTCTATTCCAGATTATGATTTTGGGAGCCAAAATAGTCTAAGATAGGTTTTTGCATATGACTGCGATTTCCAGACGAACGGAGACTCGGATTTGAATTCTGCTTGCGGCATTCGATTCCTCTCGTCATTTTGCGTCGGAAATGCATGTGTTCTACTCCAGATTATAATTTTGGGAGCCAAAATAGTCTAAGATAGGTTTTTGGATATGACTGCGATTTCCAGACGAACGGAGACTCGGATTTGTATTCTGCTTGCGGCATTCGATTCCTCTCGTCATTTTGCGTAGGAAATACGTGTGTTCTACTCCAGGTTATGATTCTGGGAGCCAAAATAGTCTAAGATAGGTTTTTGGATATGACTGCGATTTACAGACGAACGGAGACTCGGATTTGAATTCTGCCTGCGGCATTCGATTCCTTTCGTCATTTTGCGTCGAAAATGCATGCGTTCTACTCCAGATTATGATTTTGGGAGCCAAAATAGTCTAAGATAGGTTTATGCATATGACTGCGATTTCCAGACGAACGGAGACTCGGATTTGTATTCTGCTTGCGGCATTCGATTCCTCTCGTCATTTTGCGTAGGAAATACGTGTGTTCTACTCCAGGTTATGATTCTGGGAGCCAAAATAGTCTATGATAGGTTTTTGGATATGACTGCGATTTCCAGACGAACGGAAACTCGGATTTGAATTCTGCTTACGGCATTCGATTCCTCTCGTCATTTTGCGTCGAAAATGCATGTGTTCTATTCCAGATTATAATTTTGGGAGCCAAAATAGTCTAAGATAGGTTTTTGGATATGACTGCGATTTCCAGACGAACGGAGGCTCGGATTTGAATTCTGCTTGCGGCATTCGATTCCTCTCGTCATTTTGCGTCGGAAATGCTTGTGTTCTATTCCAGATTATGATTCTGTGAGCCAAAATACTCGAGGACAGGTTTTTGGATATGATTGCGATTTCCAGACGAACGGAAACTCGGATTTGAATTCTGCTTGCGGCATTCGATTCCTCTCGTCATTTTGCGTCGGAAATGCATGTGTTCTACTCCAGATTATAATTTTGGGAGCCAAAATAGTCTAAGATAGGTTTTTGGATATGACTGTGATTTCCAGATGAACGGAGACTCGGATTTGAATTCTGATTGCGGCATTCGATTCCTCTCGTCATTTTGCGTCGGAAATGCATGTGTTCCACTCCAGATTATGATTCTGGGAGCCAAAATAGTCTATGATAGGTTTTTGGATATGACTGCGATTTCCAGACGAACGGAGACTCGGATTTGAATTCTGATTGCGGCATTCGATTCCTCTCGTCATTTTACGTCGGAAATGTTTGTGTTCTATTCCAGATTATGATTCTGTGAGCCAAAATACTCGAGGACAGGTTTTTGGATATGATTGCGATTTCCAGACGAACAGAAACTCGGATTTGAATTCTGCTTGCGGCATTCGATTCCTCTCGTCATTTTGCGTCGGAAATGCTTGTGTTCTACTCCAGATTATAATTTTGGGAGCCAAAATAGTCTAAGATAGGTTTTTGGATATGACTGCGATTTCCAAATGAACGGAGACTCGGATTTGAATTCTGCCTGCGGCATTCGATTCCTTTCGTCATTTTGCGTCGGAAATGCTTGTGTTCTATTCCAGATTATGATTTTGGGAGCCAAAATAGTCTAAGATAGGTTTTTGCATATGACTGCGATTTCCAGACGAACGGAGACTCGGATTTGAATTCTGCTTGCGGCATTCGATTCCTCTCGTCATTTTGCGTCGGAAATGCATGTGTTCTACTCCGGATTATAATTTTGGGAGTCAAAATAGTCTAAGATACGTTTTTGGATATGACTGCGATTTCCAAATGAACGGAGACTCGGATTTGAATTCTGCCTGCGGCATTCGATTCCTTTCGTCATTTTGCGTCGAAAATGCATGTGTTCTACTCCAGATTATGATTTTGGGAGCCAAAATAGTCTAAGATAGGTTTTTGCATATGACTGCGATTTCCAGACGAACGGAAACTCGGATTTGAATTCTGCTTGCGGCATTCGATTCCTCTCGTCATTTTGCGTCGGAAATGCATGTGTTCTACTCCAGATTATAATTTTGGGAGCCAAAATAGTCTAAGATAGGTTTTTGGATATGACTGTGATTTCCAGATGAACGGAGACTCGGATTTGAATTCTGATTGCGGCATTCGATTCCTCTCGTCATTTTGCGTCGGAAATGCATGTGTTCCACTCCAGATTATGATTCTGGGAGCCAAAATAGTCTATGATAGGTTTTTGGATATGACTGCGATTTCCAGACGAACGGAGACTCGGATTTGAATTCTGATTGCGGCATTCGATTCCTCTCGTCATTTTACGTCGGAAATGTTTGTGTTCTATTCCAGATTATGATTCTGTGAGCCAAAATACTCGAGGACAGGTTTTTGGATATGATTGCGATTTCCAGACGAACAGAAACTCGGATTTGAATTCTGCTTGCGGCATTCGATTCCTCTCGTCATTTTGCGTCGGAAATGCTTGTGTTCTACTCCAGATTATAATTTTGGGAGCCAAAATAGTCTAAGATAGGTTTTTGGATATGACTGCGATTTCCAAATGAACGGAGACTCGGATTTGAATTCTGCCTGCGGCATTCGATTCCTTTCGTCATTTTGCGTCGGAATTGCTTGTGTTCTATTCCAGATTATGATTTTGGGAGCCAAAATAGTCTAAGATAGGTTTTTGCATATGACTGCGATTTCCAGACGAACGGAGACTCGGATTTGAATTCTGCTTGCGGCATTCGATTCCTCTCGTCATTTTGCGTCGGAAATGCATGTGTTCTACTCCAGATTATAATTTTGGGAGCCAAAATAGTCTAAGATAGGTTTTTGGATATGACTGCGATTTCCAGACGAACGGAGACTCGGATTTGTATTCTGCTTGCGGCATTCGATTCCTCTCGTCATTTTGCGTAGGAAATACGTGTGTTCTACTCCAGGTTATGATTCTGGGAGCCAAAATAGTCTAAGATAGGTTTTTGGATATGACTGCGATTTACAGACGAACGGAGACTCGGATTTGAATTCTGCCTGCGGCATTCGATTCCTTTCGTCATTTTGCGTCGAAAATGCATGCGTTCTACTCCAGATTATGATTTTGGGAGCCAAAATAGTCTAAGATAGGTTTATGCATATGACTGCGATTTCCAGACGAACGGAGACTCGGATTTGTATTCTGCTTGCGGCATTCGATTCCTCTCGTCATTTTGCGTAGGAAATACGTGTGTTCTACTCCAGGTTATGATTCTGGGAGCCAAAATAGTCTATGATAGGTTTTTGGATATGACTGCGATTTCCAGACGAACGGAAACTCGGATTTGAATTCTGCTTACGGCATTCGATTCCTCTCGTCATTTTGCGTCGAAAATGCATGTGTTCTATTCCAGATTATAATTTTGGGAGCCAAAATAGTCTAAGATAGGTTTTTGGATATGACTGCGATTTCCAGACGAACGGAGGCTCGGATTTGAATTCTGCTTGCGGCATTCGATTCCTCTCGTCATTTTGCGTCGGAAATGCTTGTGTTCTATTCCAGATTATGATTCTGTGAGCCAAAATACTCGAGGACAGGTTTTTGGATATGATTGCGATTTCCAGACGAACGGAAACTCGGATTTGAATTCTGCTTGCGGCATTCGATTCCTCTCGTCATTTTGCGTCGGAAATGCATGTGTTCTACTCCAGATTATAATTTTGGGAGCCAAAATAGTCTAAGATAGGTTTTTGGATATGACTGTGATTTCCAGATGAACGGAGACTCGGATTTGAATTCTGATTGCGGCATTCGATTCCTCTCGTCATTTTGCGTCGGAAATGCATGTGTTCCACTCCAGATTATGATTCTGGGAGCCAAAATAGTCTATGATAGGTTTTTGGATATGACTGCGATTTCCAGACGAACGGAGACTCGGATTTGAATTCTGATTGCGGCATTCGATTCCTCTCGTCATTTTACGTCGGAAATGTTTGTGTTCTATTCCAGATTATGATTCTGTGAGCCAAAATACTCGAGGACAGGTTTTTGGATATGATTGCGATTTCCAGACGAACAGAAACTCGGATTTGAATTCTGCTTGCGGCATTCGATTCCTCTCGTCATTTTGCGTCGGAAATGCTTGTGTTCTACTCCAGATTATAATTTTGGGAGCCAAAACAGTCTAAGATAGGTTTTTGGATATGACTGCGATTTCCAAATGAACGGAGACTCGGATTTGAATTCTGCCTGCGGCATTCGATTCCTTTCGTCATTTTGCGTCGGAAATGCTTGTGTTCTATTCCAGATTATGATTTTGGGAGCCAAAATAGTCTAAGATAGGTTTTTGCATATGACTGCGATTTCCAGACGAACGGAGACTCGGATTTGAATTCTGCTTGCGGCATTCGATTCCTCTCGTCATTTTGCGTCGGAAATGCATGTGTTCTACTCCAGATTATAATTTTGGGAGTCAAAATAGTCTAAGATACGTTTTTGGATATGACTGCGATTTCCAAATGAACGGAGACTCGGATTTGAATTCTGCCTGCGGCATTCGATTCCTTTCGTCATTTTGCGTCGAAAATGCATGTGTTCTACTCCAGATTATGATTTTGGGAGCCAAAATAGTCTAAGATAGGTTTTTGCATATGACTGCGATTTCCAGACGAACGGAAACTCGGATTTGAATTCTGCTTGCGGCATTCGATTCCTCTCGTCATTTTGCGTCGGAAATGCATGTGTTCTACTCCAGATTATAATTTTGGGAGCCAAAATAGTCTAAGATAGGTTTTTGGATATGACTGTGATTTCCAGATGAACGGAGACTCGGATTTGAATTCTGATTGCGGCATTCGATTCCTCTCGTCATTTTGCGTCGGAAATGCATGTGTTCCACTCCAGATTATGATTCTGGGAGCCAAAATACTCGAGGACAGGTTTTTGGATATGATTGCGATTTCCAGACGAACAGAAACTCGGATTTGAATTCTGCCTGCGGCATTCGATTCCTTTCGTCATTTTGCGTCGAAAATGCATGTGTTCTACTCCAGATTATGATTTTGGGAGCCAAAATAGTCTAAGATAGGTTCTTGCATATGACTGCGATTTCCAGACGAACGGAAACTCGGATTTGAATTCTGCTTGCGGCATTCGATTCCTCTCGTCATTTTGCGTCGGAAATGCTTGTGTTCTACTCCAGATTATGATTTTGGGAGCCAAAATAGTCTAAGATAGGTTTTTGCATATGACTGCGATTTCCAGACGAACGGAAACTCGGATTTGAATTCTGCTTGCGGCATTCGATTCCTCTCGTCATTTTGCGTCGGAAATGCTTGTGTTCTACTCCAGATTATAATTTTGGGAGCCAAAATAGTCTAAGATAGGTTTTTGGATATGACTGCGATTTCCAAATGAACGGAGACTCGGATTTGAATTCTGCCTGCGGCATTCGATTCTTTTCGTCATTTTGCGTCGGAAATGCTTGTGTTCTATTCCAGATTATGATTTTGGGAGCCAAAATAGTCTAAGATAGGTTTTTGCATATGACTGCGGTTTCCAGACGAACGGAGACTCGGATTTGAATTCTGCTTGCGGCATTCGATTCCTCTCGTCATTTTGCGTCGGAAATGCATGTGTTCTACTCCAGATTATAATTTTGGGAGTCAAAATAGTCTAAGATACGTTTTTGGATATGACTGCGATTTCCAAATGAACGGAGACTCGGATTTGAATTCTGCCTGCGGCATTCGATTCCTTTCGTCATTTTGCGTCGAAAATGCATGTGTTCTACTCCAGATTATGATTTTGGGAGCCAAAATAGTCTAAGATAGGTTTTCTGATATGACTGCGATTTCCAGACGAACGGAGACTCGGATTTGAATTCTGCTTGCGGCATTCGATTCCTCTCGTCATTTTGCGTCGAAAATGCATGTGTTCTACTCCAACTTATGATTTTGGGAGCCAAAATAGTCTAAGATAGGTTTTTGCATATGACTGCGATTTCCAGACGAACGGAAACTCGGATTTGAATTCTGCTTGCGGCATTCGATTCCTCTCGTCATTTTGCGTCGGAAATGCATGTGTTCTACTCCAGATTATGATTCTGTGAGCCAAAATACTCGAGGACAGGTTTTTGGATATGATTGCGATTTCCAGACGAACGGAAACTCGGATTTGAATTCTGCTTGCGGCATTCGATTCCTCTCGTCATTTTGCGTCGGAAATGCATGTGTTCTACTCCAGATTATAATTTTGGGAGCCAAAATAGTCTAAGATAGGTTTTTGGATATGACTGCGATTTCCAGACGAACGCAGACTCGGATTTGAATTCTGATTGCGGCATTCGATTCCTCTCGTCATTTTGCGTCGAAAATGCTTGTGTTCTATTCCAGATTATGATTTTGGGAGTCAAAATAGTCTAAGATAGGTTTTTGCATATGACTGCGATTTCCAGACGAACGGAAACTCGGATTTGAATTCTGCTTGCGGCATTCGATTCCTCTCGTCATTTTGCGTCGGAAATGCTTGTGTTCTACTCCAGATTATGATTTTGGGAGCCAAAATAGTCTAAGATAGGTTTATGGATATGACTGCGATTTCCAGACGAACGGAAACTCGGATTTGAATTCTGCTTGCGACATTCGATTCCTCTCGTCATTTTGCGTCGGAAATGCTTGTGTTGTATTCCAGATTATGATTTTGGGAGCCAAAATAGTCTAAGATAGGTTTTTGGATATGACTGCGATTTCCAGACGAACGCAGACTCGGATTTGAATTCTGATTGCGGCATTCGATTCCTCTCGTCATTTTACGTCGGAAATGCTTGTGTTCTATTCCAGATTATGATTCTGTGAGCCAAAATACTCGAGGACAGGTTTTTGGATATGATTGCGATTTCCAGACGAACGGAAACTCGGATTTGAATTCTGCTTGCGGCATTCGATTCCTCTCGTCATTTTGCGTCGGAAATGCTTGTGTTCTACTCCAGATTATAATTTTGGGAGCCAAAATAGTCTAAGATAGGTTTTTGGATATGACTGCGATTTACAGACGAACGGAGACTCGGATTTGAATTCTGATCGCGGCATTCGATTCCTCTCGTCATTTTGCGTCGGAAATGCTTGTGTTCTACTCCAGATTATAATTTTGGGAGGCAAAATAGTCTAGGATAGGTTTTTGGATATGACTGCGATTTCCAGACGAACGGAAACTCGGATTTGAATTCTGCTTGCGACATTCGATTCCTCTCGTCATTTTGCGTCGGAAATGCTTGTGTTGTATTCCAGATTATGATTTTGGGAGCCAAAATAGTCTAAGATAGGTTTTTGGATATGACTGCGATTTCCAAATGAACGGAGACTCGGATTTGAATTCTGCCTGCGGCATTCGATTCCTTTCGTCATTTTGCGTCGAAAATGCATGTGTTCTACTCCAGATTATGATTTTGGGAGCCAAAATAGTCTAAGATAGGTTTATGGATATGACTGCGATTTCCAGACGAACGGAGACTCGGATGTGTATTCTGCTTGCGGCATTCGATTCCTCTCGTCATTTTGCGTAGGAAATACGTGTGTTCTACTCCAGATTATGATTCTGGGAGCCAAAATAGTCTATGATAGGTTTTTGGATATGACTGCGATTTCCAGACGAACGGAGACTCGGATTTGAATTCTGCTTTCGGCATTCGATTCCTCTCGTCATTTTGCGTCGGAAATGCATGTGTTCTACTCCAGATTATAATTTTGGGAGCCAAAATAGTCTAAGATAGGTTTTTGGATATGACTGCGATTTCCAGACGAACGGAGACTCGGATTTGTATTCTGCTTGCGGCATTCGATTCCTCTCGTCATTTT
This sequence comes from Ectemnius cavifrons, assembly GCA_964023945.1. Classification (NCBI taxonomy): domain Eukaryota; kingdom Metazoa; phylum Arthropoda; class Insecta; order Hymenoptera; family Crabronidae; genus Ectemnius; species Ectemnius cavifrons. The sequence continues at coordinate 183 of CAXIEQ010000254.1, read as the reverse complement.
GCGTAGGAAATACGTGTGTTCTACTCCAGATTATGATTCTGGGAGCCAAAATAGTCTATGATAGGTTTTTGGATATGACTGCGATTTCCAGACGAACGGAGACTCGGATTTGAATTCTGATTGCGGCATTCGATTCCTGTCGTCATTTTACGTCGGAAATGCTTGTGTTCTATTCCAGATTAT
>CAXIEQ010000253.1:0-104952 GCA_964023945.1 Ectemnius cavifrons | reverse complement strand
CATAGAGAAAACCCACTTTCACCAAAGCAAGCGGTTCAGAAGAGCAGATACACAGTTTCCTCTGTTTGATGCTGTTCGAAGGCGTGGATCTTGGAAACTGCTCGTGTTTTGTGCAAATAACTTTATTCACAGTCTTTGCTACGTTATTCTACATAGAGAAAACCCACTTTCAACAAAGCAAGCACTTCAGAAGAACAGATACATAGTTTTCTATGGTTGATGCTGTTCGAACGCTTTTATCTTGGAAACTGTTCGTGTTTTGTGCAAATAACTTTATTCACAGTCTTTGCTACGTTATTCTACATAGAGAACACCCACTTTCACCACAGCAAGCGGTTCAGAAGAGCAGACACAGACTTTCCTCTATTTGATGCTGTTCGAGCGCGTTTATCTTGGAAACTGCTCGTGTTTTGTGCAAATAACTTTATTCACAGTCTCTGCTACGCTATTCTACATAGAGAAAACCCACTTTCACCACAGCAAGCGGTTCAGAAGAGCAGACACAGAGTTTCCTCTGTTTCATGCTGTTCGAACGCGTGCAACTTGGAAACTGCTCGTGTTTTGTGCAAATGACTTTATTCACAGTCTTTGCTACGTTATTCTACATAGAGAAAACCCACTTTCACCACAGCAAGCGGTTCAGAAGAGCAGACACAGAGTTTCCTCTATTTGATGCTGTTCGAGCGCGTTTATCTTGGAAACTGCTCGTGTTTTGTGCAAATAACTTTATTCACAGTCTCTGCTACGCTATTCTACAGAGAGAAACCCCACTTTCAACAAAGCAAGCGGTTCAGAAGAGCAGATACACAGTTTCCTCTGTTTAATGCTGTTCGGCAGCGTTTATCTTGGAAACAGTTCGTGTTTTGTGCAAATAACTTTATTCACAGTCTTTGCTACGTTATTCTACAGAGAGAAAACCCACTTTCACCAAAGCAAGCGGTTCTGAAGAGCAGATACACAGTTTCCTCTGTTTAATGCTGTTCGAACGCGTGTATCTTGGAAACTGCTCGTGTTTTGTGCAAATAACTTTATTCTCAGTCTTTGCTACGTTATTCTACATAGAGAAAACCCACTTTCACCAAAGCAAGCGGTTCAGAAGAGCAGATACACAGTTTCCTCTGTTTGATGCTGTTCGAAGGCGTGGATCTTGGAAACTGCTCGTGTTTTGTGCAAATAACTTTATTCACAGTCTTTGCTACGTTATTCTACATAGAGAAAACCCACTTTCAACAAAGCAAGCACTTCAGAAGAACAGATACATAGTTTCCTATGGTTGATGCTGTTCGAACGCTTTTATCTTGGAAACTGTTCGTGTTTTGTGCAAATAACTTTATTCACAGTCTTTGCTACGTTATTCTACATAGAGAAAACCCACTTTCACCAAAGCAAGCGGTTCAGAAGAGCAGATACACAGTTTCCTCTGTTTAATGCTGTTCGGCAGCGTTTATCTTGGAAACAGTTCGTGTTTTGTGCAAATAACTTTATTCACAGTCTTTCCTACTGTTACGTCCCAGGGACTTCACCCTATATTTTTTTTTCTCCTTTCTCCTTCGTATTTGAAAAGATTAAAAATACGTTCTCACAAGCTAGTCTCAGTCAGCTTGCAAGCCTTCGAATCGTTGATTAAACCTACAAATTTATAACATTATTTTTATTTCTATTTAATAATATTAAAAATGCGTTCCTACAAACTAGTCTCAATGAACTCACAAGCCTTCGAATCGTTGATTGAACCTATAAATTTATAACATTATTTTTATTTCTATTTGAAAATATTAAAAATACGTTCCTACAAACTAGTCTCAATCAACTCACAAGCCTTCGAATCGTTGATTGGACATATAAATTTATAACACTACGTTATTCTACAGAGAGAAAACCCACTTTCACCACAGCAAGCGGTTCAGAAGAGCAGATACACAGTTCCCTCTGTTTGATGCTGTTCGAGCGCGTTTATCTTGGAAACTGCTCGTGTTTTGTGCAAATAAATTTATTCACTGTCTTTGCTGCGTTATTCTACATACAGAAAACCCACTTTCAACAAAGCGAGCGGTTCAGAAGAGCAGATACACAGTTTCCTCTGTTTCATGCTGTTCGAACGCGTGTAACTTGGAAACTGCTCGTGTTTTGTGCAAATAACTTAATCACAGTCTTTGCTACGTTATTCTACATAGAGAAAACCCACTTTCAACAACGCAAGCGGTTCAGAAGAGCAGATACACAGTTTCCCCTGTTTAATGCTGTTCGAACGCGTTTATCTTGGAAACTGTTCGAGTTTTGTGCAAATAAATTTATTCACTGTCTTTGCTGCGTTATTCTACAGAGAGAAAACCCACTTTCACCAAAGCAAGCGGTTCAGAAGAGCAGATACACAGTTTCCTCTGTTTGATGCTGTTCGAACGCGTGTATCTTGGAAACTGCTCGTGTTTTGTGCAAATAACTTTATTCACAGTCTCTGCTACGCTATTCTACAGAGAGAAACCCCACTTTCAACAAAGCAAGCGGTTCAGAAGAGCAGATACACAGTTTCCTCTGTTTCATGCTGTTCGAACGCGTGTAACTTGGAAACTGCTCGTGTTTTGTGCAAATAACTTAATCACAGTCTTTGCTACGTTATTCTACATAGAGAAAACCCACTTTCAACAACGCAAGCGGTTCAGAAGAGCAGATACACAGTTTCCCCTGTTTAATGCTGTTCGAACGCGTTTATCTTGGAAACTGTTCGAGTTTTGTGCAAATGACTTTATTCACAGTCTTTGCTACGTTATTCTACAGAGAGAACACCCACTTTCACCAAAGCAAGCGGTTCCGAAGAGCAGATACACAGTTTCCTCTGTTTCATGCTGTTCGAACGCGTGCAACTTGGAAACTGCTCGTGTTTTGTGCAAATGACTTTATTCACAGTCTTTGCTACGTTATTCTACATAGAGAAAACCCACTTTCACCACAGCAAGCGGTTCAGAAGAGCAGACACAGAGTTTCCTCTATTTGATGCTGTTCGAGCGCGTTTATCTTGGAAACTGCTCGTGTTTTGTGCAAATAACTTTATTCACCGTCTTTGCAACGTTATTCTACGGAGAGAAAACCCACTTTCACTCAAGGAAGCGGTTCAGAAGAGCAGATACACAATTTCCTCTGTTTAATGCTGTTCGAACGCGTTTATCTTGGAAACTGCTCGTGTTTTGTGCAAATAACTTTATTCACAGTCTCTGCTACGCTATTCTACAGAGAGAAACCCCACTTTCAACAAAGCAAGCGGTTCAGAAGAGCAGATACACAGTTTCCTCTGTTTGATGCTGTTCGAACGCGTGTATCTTGGAAACTGCTCGTGTTTTGTGCAAATAACTTTATTCACAGTCTCTGCTACGCTATTCTACAGAGAAAACCCACTTTCACCAAAGCAAGCGGTTCAGAAGAGCAGACACAGAGTTTCCTCTGTTTTATGCTGTGCGGACGCGTTTCTCTTGAAAACTGTTCTTGTTTTGTGCAAATAACTTTATTCACAGTCTCTGCTACGCTATTCTACAGAGAGAAACCCCACTTTCAACAAAGCAAGCGGTTCAGAAGAGCAGATACACAGTTTCCTCTGTTTAATGCTGTTCGAACGCGTCTAACTTGGAAACTGCTCGTGTTTTGTGCAAATAACTTTATTCACAGTCTTTGCTACGTTATTCTATAGAGAGAAAACCCACTTTCACCAAAGCAAGCGGTTCAGAAGAGCAGATACACAGTTTCCTCTGTTTGATGCTGTTCGAACGCGTGTATCTTGGAAACTGCTCGTGTTTTGTGCAAATAACTTTATTCATCGTCTTTGCAACGTTATTCTACGGAGAGAAAACCCACTTTCACTCAAGGAAGCGGTTCAGAAGAGCAGATACACAGTTTCCTCTGTTTAATGCTGTTCGGCAGCGTTTATCTTGGAAACAGTTCGTGTTTTGTGCAAATGACTTTATTCACAGTCTTTGCTACGTTATTCTACAGAGAGAACACCCACTTTCACCAAAGCAAGCGGTTCCGAAGAGCAGATACACAGTTTCCTCTGTTTCATGCTGTTCGAACGCGTGCAACTTGGAAACTGCTCGTGTTTTGTGCAAATGACTTTATTCACAGTCTTTGCTACGTTATTCTACATAGAGAAAACCCACTTTCACCACAGCAAGCGGTTCAGAAGAGCAGACACAGAGTTTCCTCTATTTGATGCTGTTCGAGCGCGTTTATCTTGGAAACTGCTCGTGTTTTGTGCAAATAACTTTATTCACAGTCTCTGCTACGTTATTCTACATAGAGAAAACCCACTTTCACCAAAGCAAGCGGTTCAGAAGAGCAGATACACAGTTTCCTCTGTTTGATGCTGTTCGAAGGCGTGGATCTTGGAAACTGCTCGTGTTTTGTGCAAATAACTTTATTCACAGTCTTTGCTACGTTATTCTACATAGAGAAAACCCACTTTCAACAAAGCAAGCACTTCAGAAGAACAGATACATAGTTTCCTATGGTTGATGCTGTTCGAACGCTTTTATCTTGGAAACTGTTCGTGTTTTGTGCAAATAACTTTATTCACAGTCTTTGCTACGTTATTCTACATAGAGAAAACCCACTTTCACCAAAGCAAGCGGTTCAGAAGAGCAGATACACAGTTTCCTCTGTTTAATGCTGTTCGGCAGCGTTTATCTTGGAAACAGTTCGTGTTTTGTGCAAATAACTTTATTCACAGTCTTTCCTACTGTTACGTCCCAGGGACTTCACCCTATATTTTTTTTTCTCCTTTCTCCTTCGTATTTGAAAAGATTAAAAATACGTTCTCACAAGCTAGTCTCAGTCAGCTTGCAAGCCTTCGAATCGTTGATTAAACCTACAAATTTATAACATTATTTTTATTTCTATTTAATAATATTAAAAATGCGTTCCTACAAACTAGTCTCAATGAACTCACAAGCCTTCGAATCGTTGATTGAACCTATAAATTTATAACATTATTTTTATTTCTATTTGAAAATATTAAAAATACGTTCCTACAAACTAGTCTCAATCAACTCACAAGCCTTCGAATCGTTGATTGGACATATAAATTTATAACACTACGTTATTCTACAGAGAGAAAACCCACTTTCACCACAGCAAGCGGTTCAGAAGAGCAGATACACAGTTCCCTCTGTTTGATGCTGTTCGAGCGCGTTTATCTTGGAAACTGCTCGTGTTTTGTGCAAATAAATTTATTCACTGTCTTTGCTGCGTTATTCTACATACAGAAAACCCACTTTCAACAAAGCGAGCGGTTCAGAAGAGCAGATACACAGTTTCCTCTGTTTCATGCTGTTCGAACGCGTGTAACTTGGAAACTGCTCGTGTTTTGTGCAAATAACTTAATCACAGTCTTTGCTACGTTATTCTACATAGAGAAAACCCACTTTCAACAACGCAAGCGGTTCAGAAGAGCAGATACACAGTTTCCCCTGTTTAATGCTGTTCGAACGCGTTTATCTTGGAAACTGTTCGAGTTTTGTGCAAATAAATTTATTCACTGTCTTTGCTGCGTTATTCTACAGAGAGAAAACCCACTTTCACCAAAGCAAGCGGTTCAGAAGAGCAGATACACAGTTTCCTCTGTTTGATGCTGTTCGAACGCGTGTATCTTGGAAACTGCTCGTGTTTTGTGCAAATAACTTTATTCACAGTCTCTGCTACGCTATTCTACAGAGAGAAACCCCACTTTCAACAAAGCAAGCGGTTCAGAAGAGCAGATACACAGTTTCCTCTGTTTCATGCTGTTCGAACGCGTGTAACTTGGAAACTGCTCGTGTTTTGTGCAAATAACTTAATCACAGTCTTTGCTACGTTATTCTACATAGAGAAAACCCACTTTCAACAACGCAAGCGGTTCAGAAGAGCAGATACACAGTTTCCCCTGTTTAATGCTGTTCGAACGCGTTTATCTTGGAAACTGTTCGAGTTTTGTGCAAATGACTTTATTCACAGTCTTTGCTACGTTATTCTACAGAGAGAACACCCACTTTCACCAAAGCAAGCGGTTCCGAAGAGCAGATACACAGTTTCCTCTGTTTCATGCTGTTCGAACGCGTGCAACTTGGAAACTGCTCGTGTTTTGTGCAAATGACTTTATTCACAGTCTTTGCTACGTTATTCTACATAGAGAAAACCCACTTTCACCACAGCAAGCGGTTCAGAAGAGCAGACACAGAGTTTCCTCTATTTGATGCTGTTCGAGCGCGTTTATCTTGGAAACTGCTCGTGTTTTGTGCAAATAACTTTATTCACCGTCTTTGCAACGTTATTCTACGGAGAGAAAACCCACTTTCACTCAAGGAAGCGGTTCAGAAGAGCAGATACACAATTTCCTCTGTTTAATGCTGTTCGAACGCGTTTATCTTGGAAACTGCTCGTGTTTTGTGCAAATAACTTTATTCACAGTCTCTGCTACGCTATTCTACAGAGAGAAACCCCACTTTCAACAAAGCAAGCGGTTCAGAAGAGCAGATACACAGTTTCCTCTGTTTGATGCTGTTCGAACGCGTGTATCTTGGAAACTGCTCGTGTTTTGTGCAAATAACTTTATTCACAGTCTCTGCTACGCTATTCTACAGAGAAAACCCACTTTCACCAAAGCAAGCGGTTCAGAAGAGCAGACACAGAGTTTCCTCTGTTTTATGCTGTGCGGACGCGTTTCTCTTGAAAACTGTTCTTGTTTTGTGCAAATAACTTTATTCACAGTCTCTGCTACGCTATTCTACAGAGAGAAACCCCACTTTCAACAAAGCAAGCGGTTCAGAAGAGCAGATACACAGTTTCCTCTGTTTAATGCTGTTCGAACGCGTCTAACTTGGAAACTGCTCGTGTTTTGTGCAAATAACTTTATTCACAGTCTTTGCTACGTTATTCTATAGAGAGAAAACCCACTTTCACCAAAGCAAGCGGTTCAGAAGAGCAGATACACAGTTTCCTCTGTTTGATGCTGTTCGAACGCGTGTATCTTGGAAACTGCTCGTGTTTTGTGCAAATAACTTTATTCATCGTCTTTGCAACGTTATTCTACGGAGAGAAAACCCACTTTCACTCAAGGAAGCGGTTCAGAAGAGCAGATACACAGTTTCCTCTGTTTAATGCTGTTCGGCAGCGTTTATCTTGGAAACAGTTCGTGTTTTGTGCAAATGACTTTATTCACAGTCTTTGCTACGTTATTCTACAGAGAGAACACCCACTTTCACCAAAGCAAGCGGTTCCGAAGAGCAGATACACAGTTTCCTCTGTTTCATGCTGTTCGAACGCGTGCAACTTGGAAACTGCTCGTGTTTTGTGCAAATGACTTTATTCACAGTCTTTGCTACGTTATTCTACATAGAGAAAACCCACTTTCACCACAGCAAGCGGTTCAGAAGAGCAGACACAGAGTTTCCTCTATTTGATGCTGTTCGAGCGCGTTTATCTTGGAAACTGCTCGTGTTTTGTGCAAATAACTTTATTCACAGTCTCTGCTACGTTATTCTACATAGAGAAAACCCACTTTCACCAAAGCAAGCGGTTCAGAAGAGCAGATACACAGTTTCCTCTGTTTGATGCTGTTCGAAGGCGTGGATCTTGGAAACTGCTCGTGTTTTGTGCAAATAACTTTATTCACAGTCTTTGCTACGTTATTCTACATAGAGAAAACCCACTTTCAACAAAGCAAGCACTTCAGAAGAACAGATACATAGTTTCCTATGGTTGATGCTGTTCGAACGCTTTTATCTTGGAAACTGTTCGTGTTTTGTGCAAATAACTTTATTCACAGTCTTTGCTACGTTATTCTACATAGAGAAAACCCACTTTCACCAAAGCAAGCGGTTCAGAAGAGCAGATACACAGTTTCCTCTGTTTAATGCTGTTCGGCAGCGTTTATCTTGGAAACAGTTCGTGTTTTGTGCAAATAACTTTATTCACAGTCTTTCCTACTGTTACGTCCCAGGGACTTCACCCTATATTTTTTTTTCTCCTTTCTCCTTCGTATTTGAAAAGATTAAAAATACGTTCTCACAAGCTAGTCTCAGTCAGCTTGCAAGCCTTCGAATCGTTGATTAAACCTACAAATTTATAACATTATTTTTATTTCTATTTAATAATATTAAAAATGCGTTCCTACAAACTAGTCTCAATGAACTCACAAGCCTTCGAATCGTTGATTGAACCTATAAATTTATAACATTATTTTTATTTCTATTTGAAAATATTAAAAATACGTTCCTACAAACTAGTCTCAATCAACTTGCAAGCCTTCGAATCGTTGATTGAACATATAAATTTATAACATTATTTTTATTTCTATTTGAAAATATTAAAAATACGTTCCTACAAACTAGTCTCAATCAACTCACAAGCCTTCGAATCGTTGATTGGACATATAAATTTATAACACTACGTTATTCTACAGAGAGAAAACCCACTTTCACCACAGCAAGCGGTTCAGAAGAGCAGATACACAGTTCCCTCTGTTTGATGCTGTTCGAGCGCGTTTATCTTGGAAACTGCTCGTGTTTTGTGCAAATAAATTTATTCACTGTCTTTGCTGCGTTATTCTACATACAGAAAACCCACTTTCAACAAAGCGAGCGGTTCAGAAGAGCAGATACACAGTTTCCTCTGTTTCATGCTGTTCGAACGCGTGTAACTTGGAAACTGCTCGTGTTTTGTGCAAATAACTTAATCACAGTCTTTGCTACGTTATTCTACATAGAGAAAACCCACTTTCAACAACGCAAGCGGTTCAGAAGAGCAGATACACAGTTTCCCCTGTTTAATGCTGTTCGAACGCGTTTATCTTGGAAACTGTTCGAGTTTTGTGCAAATAAATTTATTCACTGTCTTTGCTGCGTTATTCTACAGAGAGAAAACCCACTTTCACCAAAGCAAGCGGTTCAGAAGAGCAGATACACAGTTTCCTCTGTTTGATGCTGTTCGAACGCGTGTATCTTGGAAACTGCTCGTGTTTTGTGCAAATAACTTTATTCACAGTCTCTGCTACGCTATTCTACAGAGAGAAACCCCACTTTCAACAAAGCAAGCGGTTCAGAAGAGCAGATACACAGTTTCCTCTGTTTCATGCTGTTCGAACGCGTGTAACTTGGAAACTGCTCGTGTTTTGTGCAAATAACTTAATCACAGTCTTTGCTACGTTATTCTACATAGAGAAAACCCACTTTCAACAACGCAAGCGGTTCAGAAGAGCAGATACACAGTTTCCCCTGTTTAATGCTGTTCGAACGCGTTTATCTTGGAAACTGTTCGAGTTTTGTGCAAATGACTTTATTCACAGTCTTTGCTACGTTATTCTACAGAGAGAACACCCACTTTCACCAAAGCAAGCGGTTCCGAAGAGCAGATACACAGTTTCCTCTGTTTCATGCTGTTCGAACGCGTGCAACTTGGAAACTGCTCGTGTTTTGTGCAAATGACTTTATTCACAGTCTTTGCTACGTTATTCTACATAGAGAAAACCCACTTTCACCACAGCAAGCGGTTCAGAAGAGCAGACACAGAGTTTCCTCTATTTGATGCTGTTCGAGCGCGTTTATCTTGGAAACTGCTCGTGTTTTGTGCAAATAACTTTATTCACCGTCTTTGCAACGTTATTCTACGGAGAGAAAACCCACTTTCACTCAAGGAAGCGGTTCAGAAGAGCAGATACACAATTTCCTCTGTTTAATGCTGTTCGAACGCGTTTATCTTGGAAACTGCTCGTGTTTTGTGCAAATAACTTTATTCACAGTCTCTGCTACGCTATTCTACAGAGAGAAACCCCACTTTCAACAAAGCAAGCGGTTCAGAAGAGCAGATACACAGTTTCCTCTGTTTGATGCTGTTCGAACGCGTGTATCTTGGAAACTGCTCGTGTTTTGTGCAAATAACTTTATTCACAGTCTCTGCTACGCTATTCTACAGAGAAAACCCACTTTCACCAAAGCAAGCGGTTCAGAAGAGCAGACACAGAGTTTCCTCTGTTTTATGCTGTGCGGACGCGTTTCTCTTGAAAACTGTTCTTGTTTTGTGCAAATAACTTTATTCACAGTCTCTGCTACGCTATTCTACAGAGAGAAACCCCACTTTCAACAAAGCAAGCGGTTCAGAAGAGCAGATACACAGTTTCCTCTGTTTAATGCTGTTCGAACGCGTCTAACTTGGAAACTGCTCGTGTTTTGTGCAAATAACTTTATTCACAGTCTTTGCTACGTTATTCTATAGAGAGAAAACCCACTTTCACCAAAGCAAGCGGTTCAGAAGAGCAGATACACAGTTTCCTCTGTTTGATGCTGTTCGAACGCGTGTATCTTGGAAACTGCTCGTGTTTTGTGCAAATAACTTTATTCACAGTCTCTGCTACGCTATTCTACAGAGAAAACCCACTTTCACCAAAGCAAGCGGTTCAGAAGAGCAGACACAGAGTTTCCTCTGTTTTATGCTGTGCGGACGCGTTTATCTTGGAAACTGTTCGTGTTTTGTGCAAATAACTTTATTCATCGTCTTTGCAACGTTATTCTACGGAGAGAAAACCCACTTTCACTCAAGGAAGCGGTTCAGAAGAGCAGATACACAGTTTCCTCTGTTTAATGCTGTTCGGCAGCGTTTATCTTGGAAACAGTTCGTGTTTTGTGCAAATGACTTTATTCACAGTCTTTGCTACGTTATTCTACAGAGAGAACACCCACTTTCACCAAAGCAAGCGGTTCCGAAGAGCAGATACACAGTTTCCTCTGTTTCATGCTGTTCGAACGCGTGCAACTTGGAAACTGCTCGTGTTTTGTGCAAATGACTTTATTCACAGTCTTTGCTACGTTATTCTACATAGAGAAAACCCACTTTCACCACAGCAAGCGGTTCAGAAGAGCAGACACAGAGTTTCCTCTATTTGATGCTGTTCGAGCGCGTTTATCTTGGAAACTGCTCGTGTTTTGTGCAAATAACTTTATTCACAGTCTCTGCTACGTTATTCTACATAGAGAAAACCCACTTTCACCAAAGCAAGCGGTTCAGAAGAGCAGATACACAGTTTCCTCTGTTTGATGCTGTTCGAAGGCGTGGATCTTGGAAACTGCTCGTGTTTTGTGCAAATAACTTTATTCACAGTCTTTGCTACGTTATTCTACATAGAGAAAACCCACTTTCAACAAAGCAAGCACTTCAGAAGAACAGATACATAGTTTCCTATGGTTGATGCTGTTCGAACGCTTTTATCTTGGAAACTGTTCGTGTTTTGTGCAAATAACTTTATTCACAGTCTTTGCTACGTTATTCTACATAGAGAAAACCCACTTTCACCAAAGCAAGCGGTTCAGAAGAGCAGATACACAGTTTCCTCTGTTTAATGCTGTTCGGCAGCGTTTATCTTGGAAACAGTTCGTGTTTTGTGCAAATAACTTTATTCACAGTCTTTCCTACTGTTACGTCCCAGGGACTTCACCCTATATTTTTTTTTCTCCTTTCTCCTTCGTATTTGAAAAGATTAAAAATACGTTCTCACAAGCTAGTCTCAGTCAGCTTGCAAGCCTTCGAATCGTTGATTAAACCTACAAATTTATAACATTATTTTTATTTCTATTTAATAATATTAAAAATGCGTTCCTACAAACTAGTCTCAATGAACTCACAAGCCTTCGAATCGTTGATTGAACCTATAAATTTATAACATTATTTTTATTTCTATTTGAAAATATTAAAAATACGTTCCTACAAACTAGTCTCAATCAACTTGCAAGCCTTCGAATCGTTGATTGAACATATAAATTTATAACATTATTTTTATTTCTATTTGAAAATATTAAAAATACGTTCCTACAAACTAGTCTCAATCAACTCACAAGCCTTCGAATCGTTGATTGGACATATAAATTTATAACACTACGTTATTCTACAGAGAGAAAACCCACTTTCACCACAGCAAGCGGTTCAGAAGAGCAGATACACAGGTTCCTCTGTTTAATGCTGTTCTAACGCGTCTAACTTGGAAACTGCTCGTGTTTTGTGCAAATAACTTTATTCACAGTCTTTGCTACGTTATTCTATAGAGAGAAAACCCACTTTCACCAAAGCAAGCGGTTCAGAAGAGCAGATACACAGTTTCCTCTGTTTGATGCTGTTCGAACGCGTGTATCTTGGAAACTGCTCGTGTTTTGTGCAAATAACTTTATTCACAGTCTCTGCTACGCTATTCTACAGAGAGAAACCCCACTTTCAACAAAGCAAGCGGTTCAGAAGAGCAGATACACAGTTTCCTCTGTTTAATGCTGTTCGGCAGCGTTTATCTTGGAAACAGTTCGTGTTTTGTGCAAATAACTTTATTCACTGTCTTTGCTACGTTATTCTACATAGAGAAAACCCACTTTCAACAAAGCGAGCGGTTCAGAAGAGCAGACACAGAGTTTCCTCTGTTTGATGCTGTGCGGACGCGTTTCTCTTGAAAACTGTTCGTGTTTTGTGCAAATAACTTTATTCACAGTCTCTGCTACGCTATTCTACAGAGAGAAAACCCACTTTCACCAAAGCAAGCGGTTCAGAAGAGCAGACACAGAGTTTCCTCTGTTTGATGCTGTGCGGCCGCGTTTATCTTGGAAACTGTTCGTGTTTTGTGCAAATAACTTTATTCACCGTCTTTCCAACGTTATTCTACAGAGAGAAAACCCACTTTCACCAAGGCTAGCGGTTCAGAGGAGCAGATACACAGTTTCCTCTGTTTCATGCTGTTCGAACGCGTGTATCTTGGAAACTGCTCGTGTTTTGTGCAAATAACTTTATTCACAGTCTTTGCTACGTTATTCTACATAGAGAAAACCCACTTTCACCAAAGCAAGCGGTTCAGAAGAATAGATACACAGTTTACTCTGTTTGATGCTGTTCGAACGCGTGTATCTTGGAAACTGCTCGTGTTTTGTGCAAATAACTTTATTCACAGTCTCTGCTACGCTATTCTACAGAGAAAACCCACTTTCACCAAAGCAAGCGGTTCAGAAGAGCAGACACAGAGTTTCCTCTGTTTGATGCTGTTCGAACGCGTGTAACTTGGAAACTGCTCGCGTTTTGTGCAAATAACTTTATTCACAGTCTTTGCTACGTTATTCTACATAGAGAAAACCCACTTTCACCACAGCAAGCAGTTCAGAAGAGCAGACACAGAGTTTCCTCTGTTTGATGCTGTTCGAGCGCGTTTATCTTGGAAACTGCTCGTGTTTTGTGCAAATGACTTTATTCACAGTCTTTGCTACGTTATTCTACAGAGAGAACACCCACTTTCACCAAAGCAAGCGGTTCCGAAGAGCAGATACACAGTTTCCTCTGTTTCATGCTGTTCGAACGCGTGCAACTTGGAAACTGCTCGTGTTTTGTGCAAATGACTTTATTCACAGTCTTTGCTACGCTATTCTACAGAGAGAAACCCCACTTTCAACAAAGCAAGCGGTTCAGAAGAGCAGATACACAGTTTCCTCTGTTTAATGCTGTTCGGCAGCGTTTATCTTGGAAACAGTTCGTGTTTTGTGCAAATAACTTTATTCACTGTCTTTGCTACGTTATTCTACATAGAGAAAACCCACTTTCAACAAAGCGAGCGGTTCAGAAGAGCAGACACAGAGTTTCCTCTGTTTGATGCTGTGCGGACGCGTTTCTCTTGAAAACTGTTCGTGTTTTGTGCAAATCAGGAGACTCGGTAGAGTCTCGCGCCAAGTAGTAGTTATATATATATAGTACAGCGCGCGACTACCGAGGATACTTATCCCGAAGTGTAGCGGTTTTCGTCCGCTATAAAACTTTCACCTCGATTTATGGAAAAGTTACAGCTCCAAGGATTTATTTCTAAATTTTGTATTTTTTCGTTGATTTTTCTGAATCGAATGAGCTAAGAATCAAGCGAATCGGTTCAGTCGTTCAAGAGATATGGATTTCTCCTGCTTATTCTTCTCGTGAAAACGGCAAGGCAAATTAAGATTCATCAGGGGAACTAATTCCTAAAAATGTGGTTTTCACTTTTCTCATACGAGATGGCAGCAAACGGGAATATCGTATTTACGTTACCGATCTATAATCTGTAATCTGTGTCATACCGACACATTGGTTAAGCCAGTTATGCCATGGCTGGTTATGTGTCATAATGGTTATGTGATACAGTCCAATTTTATTATTTTATTTTATTCCAGATTCCATGCTTTTATTTAGTTAATAAAAGAGTATAGTGTCCTTGCCCCTGTCCCTGTAATCTTGTCATTATTAAGAATTATGAAGTGTCAAATGTGTTTGGTGAACGAGTGCTGATTTCCAATAATTAAAATTGTCAAGAGTGTAGCATATTTATCTTTAAAGCAATATTAGCAATTATTTATTTACAGTTCAAGGGAATGCTCGGTATTAATAATCAGTACTTGCTCAAACTAATTTCAGTACATTAGGTTTGCGCTCCGTCAGCTAGGTATTTGACAGTCAGGAATAATTTGTAAAGTGTTAAGTCCAATCATTTAAAATTTCAATATATTATAGCTATTGGGAATCTCTCTTTTGCTACTCTGAATCATTATTTGATTTAACGCTTCAGAATTATAATATATAAACCAAGCAGAATGCTCATAGGCAATCTAATTTAGTTGTATTATGATCATGACTGTCAAGTTCATCGCTCAAGGAACACTTCAGCTAAAGAATAAAATGAATCAAGCAAGCAATAATTATCAATCATGTGTCATTAAGCGATATACTATCTATTGATAATCAGTACTTGCTTAGTAAATTTCATTACTTTAGGTTTGCGCTTCGTGAGCTAGGTATTTGACAGTCAGGAATAATTTGTAAAGTGTTAAGTCCAATCATTTAAAATTTCAATATATTATAGCTATTGGGAATCCCTCTTTTGCTACTCTGAATCATTATTTGATTTAACGCTTTAGAATTATAATATATAAACCAAGCAGAATGCTCATAGGCAATCTAATTTAGTTGTATTATGATCATGACTGTCAAGTTCATCGCTCAAGGAACACTTCAGCTAAAGAATTAAATGAATTAAGCAAGCAATAATTATCAATCATGTGTCATTTAGCGACATACTAGCTATTGGTAATCAGTACTTATTTAACAAATTTTATTACATTAGATTATGCGCTCCCTGAGGTACGCATTTGGCTGTCAAGATACACCAATGTTAGAGTGCGTGTGAGGGTATAGCTTATCTAATTTGCAATTTAAATGCATTCTAGCTATTGGTAATTTTTCTTTTGCTAATGTGAATTTGTCAAGTGCAAAGTATATTATCTGAGGAATCTATATTCTCACATTCAGCTCAATTTCTTAGATCTCCTCCTATGTGCATGATTAAGTTATAAATACATTGTAACATTAAAGTTACATTATAACATAAACATGCACATAGATGATGGTGCATATTTGAACAGAAATGGCACTTGACATTTTAATAAAATTTTACTTTTATATTTATTAATTAAACCATTGATAAATACTTAGAATTTTTATTGTCTTTATTGTTAAGCATTAACTAACAAAAAGGCATGAAATCCGTCGAAAAACATTAAACTGCAAAAAATTCGTCAAGTAGCAGTTTGATTTTCCCACAAAAATGAAACATTGATAAATAATTAAAAATTTTATTGCCTTTATTGTTAAGCATTAACTAACAAAAAGACATGAAATCCGTACAAAAACATTAAAATGTAAGAAAATGCGCCAAGTAGCAGTTGGATTTCCCCACAAAAATATAACAAATATAATATACAATGAAATATAACAAAAAAAAATAGATATCATACAAGAAAGCCAAGCTTTCATTCAAAGATATCTCGATTTAAGTCGCATTAGCAATTAACAATAAATTAACAATAAATTACCGATTAACAATACAAAAAATCTTGGCGTGTGCGCGCTTCATTCGAGGCACTTGCTCCGGTAATATTACTAAAAAGCTTTTAAAGAAACATATACGCGATGAACTGAGAGAACCTCCTTCTTATCAATATCGAGGAAAATGATCTCCTTGTCAGTTATGTTGGAGGCAAAAATGGGATAACAAGGCCGCTGTATATAGTATATATGATTGAAAATGAAAGATTTATTAGGATTTACTCATATTGTAGTAAAGTCCGTGTTAGGTTCAACACCAGTACTACCGAACGAGTCGAAATTACTTTTTTTTACGTGGTTCGATATAACACCATAACAATCATCGGTAGTTCTAGTGTTAAATCAGTCTTCCATTGCCTTTTTACCTCACAATGAAGCGCGCACACGCCAAGATTTTTTGTATTGTTAATCGGTAATTTATTGTTAATTTATTGTTAATTGCTAATGCGACTTAAATCGAGATATCTTTGAATGAAAGCTTGGCTTTCTTGTATGATATCTATTTTTTTTTGTTATATTTCATTGTATATTATATTTGTTATATTTTTGTGGGGAAATCCAACTGCTACTTGGCGCATTTTCTTACATTTTAATGTTTTTGTACGGATAACTTTATTCACAGTCTCTGCTACGCTATTCTACAGAGAGAAAACCCACTTTCACCAAAGCAAGCGGTTCAGAAGAGCAGATACACAGTTTCCTCTGTTTAATGCTGTTCGGCAGCGTTTATCTTGGAAACAGTTCGTGTTTTGTGCAAATAACTTTATTCACCGTCTTTCCAACGTTATTCTACAGAGAGAAAACCCACTTTCACCAAGGCTAGCGGTTCACAGGAGCAGATACACAGTTTCCTCTGTTTCATGCTGCTCGAACGCGTCTAACTTGGAAACTGCTCGTGTTTTGTGCAAATAACTTTATTCACAGTCTCTGCTACGCTATTCTACAGAGAGAAACCCCACTTTCAACAAAGCAAGCGGTTCAGAAGAGCAGATACACAGTTTCCTCTGTTTAATGCTGTTCGGCAGCGTTTATCTTGGAAACAGTTCGTGTTTTGTGCAAATAACTTTATTCACTGTCTTTGCTACGTTATTCTACATAGAGAAAACCCACTTTCAACAAAGCGAGCGGTTCAGAAGAGCAGACACAGAGTTTCCTGTGTTTGATGCTGTGCGGACGCGTTTCTCTTGAAAACTGTTCGTGTTTTGTGCAAATAACTTTATTCACAGTCTCTGCTACGCTATTCTACAGAGAGAAAACCCACTTTCACCAAAGCAAGCGGTTCAGAAGAGCAGACACAGAGTTTCCTCTGTTTGATGCTGTGCGGACGCGTTTATCTTGGAAACTGTTCGTGTTTTGTGCAAAATAACTTTATTCACCGTCTTTCCAACGTTATTCTACAGAGAGAAAACCCACTTTCACCAAGGCTAGCGGTTCAGAGGAGCAGATACACAGTTTCCTCTGTTTCATGCTGTTCGAACACGTCTAACTTGGAAACTGCTCGTGTTTTGTGCAAATAACTTTATTCACAGTCTTTGCTACGTTATTCTACAGAGATAAAACCCACTTTCACCAAAGCAAGCGGTTCCGAAGAGCAGATACACAGTTTCCTCTGTTTCATGCTGACCGAACGCGTGCAACTTGGAAACTGCTCGTGTTTTGTGCAAATGACTTTATTCACAGTCTCTACTACGCTATTCTACAGAGAGAAAACCCACTTTCACCAAAGCAAGCGGTTCAGAAGAGCAGACACAGAGTTTCCTCTGTTTGATGCTGTGCGGACGCGTTTCTCTTGAAAACTGCTCGCGTTTTGTGCAAATAACTTTATTCACAGTCTTTGCTACGTTATTCTACATAGAGAAAACCCACTTTCACCAAAGCAAGCGGTTCAGAAGAGCAGATACACAGTTTCCTCTGTTTGATGCTGTTCGAAGGCGTGGATCTTGGAAACTGCTCGTGTTTTGTGCAAATAACTTTATTCACAGTCTTTGCTACGTTATTCTACATAGAGAAAACCCACTTTCAACAAAGCAAGCACTTCAGAAGAACAGATACATAGTTTCCTATGGTTGATGCTGTTCGAACGCTTTTATCTTGGAAACTGTTCGTGTTTTGTGCAAATAACTTTATTCACAGTCTTTGCTACGTTATTCTACATAGAGAAAACCCACTTTCACCAAAGCAAGCGGTTCAGAAGAGCAGATACACAGTTTCCTCTGTTTAATGCTGTTCGGCAGCGTTTATCTTGGAAACAGTTCGTGTTTTGTGCAAATAACTTTATTCACAGTCTTTCCTACTGTTACGTCCCAGGGACTTCACCCTATATTTTTTTTTCTCCTTTCTCCTTCGTATTTGAAAAGATTAAAAATACGTTCTCACAAGCTAGTCTCAGTCAGCTTGCAAGCCTTCGAATCGTTGATTAAACCTACAAATTTATAACATTATTTTTATTTCTATTTAATAATATTAAAAATGCGTTCCTACAAACTAGTCTCAATGAACTCACAAGCCTTCGAATCGTTGATTGAACCTATAAATTTATAACATTATTTTTATTTCTATTTGAAAATATTAAAAATACGTTCCTACAAACTAGTCTCAATCAACTTGCAAGCCTTCGAATCGTTGATTGAACATATAAATTTATAACATTATTTTTATTTCTATTTGAAAATATTAAAAATACGTTCCTACAAACTAGTCTCAATCAACTCACAAGCCTTCGAATCGTTGATTGGACATATAAATTTATAACACTACGTTATTCTACAGAGAGAAAACCCACTTTCACCACAGCAAGCGGTTCAGAAGAGCAGATACACAGGTTCCTCTGTTTAATGCTGTTCTAACGCGTCTAACTTGGAAACTGCTCGTGTTTTGTGCAAATAACTTTATTCACAGTCTTTGCTACGTTATTCTATAGAGAGAAAACCCACTTTCACCAAAGCAAGCGGTTCAGAAGAGCAGATACACAGTTTCCTCTGTTTGATGCTGTTCGAACGCGTGTATCTTGGAAACTGCTCGTGTTTTGTGCAAATAACTTTATTCACAGTCTCTGCTACGCTATTCTACAGAGAGAAACCCCACTTTCAACAAAGCAAGCGGTTCAGAAGAGCAGATACACAGTTTCCTCTGTTTAATGCTGTTCGGCAGCGTTTATCTTGGAAACAGTTCGTGTTTTGTGCAAATAACTTTATTCACTGTCTTTGCTACGTTATTCTACATAGAGAAAACCCACTTTCAACAAAGCGAGCGGTTCAGAAGAGCAGACACAGAGTTTCCTCTGTTTGATGCTGTGCGGACGCGTTTCTCTTGAAAACTGTTCGTGTTTTGTGCAAATAACTTTATTCACAGTCTCTGCTACGCTATTCTACAGAGAGAAAACCCACTTTCACCAAAGCAAGCGGTTCAGAAGAGCAGACACAGAGTTTCCTCTGTTTGATGCTGTGCGGCCGCGTTTATCTTGGAAACTGTTCGTGTTTTGTGCAAATAACTTTATTCACCGTCTTTCCAACGTTATTCTACAGAGAGAAAACCCACTTTCACCAAGGCTAGCGGTTCAGAGGAGCAGATACACAGTTTCCTCTGTTTCATGCTGTTCGAACGCGTGTATCTTGGAAACTGCTCGTGTTTTGTGCAAATAACTTTATTCACAGTCTTTGCTACGTTATTCTACATAGAGAAAACCCACTTTCACCAAAGCAAGCGGTTCAGAAGAATAGATACACAGTTTACTCTGTTTGATGCTGTTCGAACGCGTGTATCTTGGAAACTGCTCGTGTTTTGTGCAAATAACTTTATTCACAGTCTCTGCTACGCTATTCTACAGAGAAAACCCACTTTCACCAAAGCAAGCGGTTCAGAAGAGCAGACACAGAGTTTCCTCTGTTTGATGCTGTTCGAACGCGTGTAACTTGGAAACTGCTCGCGTTTTGTGCAAATAACTTTATTCACAGTCTTTGCTACGTTATTCTACATAGAGAAAACCCACTTTCACCACAGCAAGCAGTTCAGAAGAGCAGACACAGAGTTTCCTCTGTTTGATGCTGTTCGAGCGCGTTTATCTTGGAAACTGCTCGTGTTTTGTGCAAATGACTTTATTCACAGTCTTTGCTACGTTATTCTACAGAGAGAACACCCACTTTCACCAAAGCAAGCGGTTCCGAAGAGCAGATACACAGTTTCCTCTGTTTCATGCTGTTCGAACGCGTGCAACTTGGAAACTGCTCGTGTTTTGTGCAAATGACTTTATTCACAGTCTTTGCTACGCTATTCTACAGAGAGAAACCCCACTTTCAACAAAGCAAGCGGTTCAGAAGAGCAGATACACAGTTTCCTCTGTTTAATGCTGTTCGGCAGCGTTTATCTTGGAAACAGTTCGTGTTTTGTGCAAATAACTTTATTCACTGTCTTTGCTACGTTATTCTACATAGAGAAAACCCACTTTCAACAAAGCGAGCGGTTCAGAAGAGCAGACACAGAGTTTCCTCTGTTTGATGCTGTGCGGACGCGTTTCTCTTGAAAACTGTTCGTGTTTTGTGCAAATAACTTTATTCACAGTCTCTGCTACGCTATTCTACAGAGAGAAAACCCACTTTCACCAAAGCAAGCGGTTCAGAAGAGCAGATACACAGTTTCCTCTGTTTAATGCTGTTCGGCAGCGTTTATCTTGGAAACAGTTCGTGTTTTGTGCAAATAACTTTATTCACCGTCTTTCCAACGTTATTCTACAGAGAGAAAACCCACTTTCACCAAGGCTAGCGGTTCACAGGAGCAGATACACAGTTTCCTCTGTTTCATGCTGCTCGAACGCGTCTAACTTGGAAACTGCTCGTGTTTTGTGCAAATAACTTTATTCACAGTCTCTGCTACGCTATTCTACAGAGAGAAACCCCACTTTCAACAAAGCAAGCGGTTCAGAAGAGCAGATACACAGTTTCCTCTGTTTAATGCTGTTCGGCAGCGTTTATCTTGGAAACAGTTCGTGTTTTGTGCAAATAACTTTATTCACTGTCTTTGCTACGTTATTCTACATAGAGAAAACCCACTTTCAACAAAGCGAGCGGTTCAGAAGAGCAGACACAGAGTTTCCTGTGTTTGATGCTGTGCGGACGCGTTTCTCTTGAAAACTGTTCGTGTTTTGTGCAAATAACTTTATTCACAGTCTCTGCTACGCTATTCTACAGAGAGAAAACCCACTTTCACCAAAGCAAGCGGTTCAGAAGAGCAGACACAGAGTTTCCTCTGTTTGATGCTGTGCGGACGCGTTTATCTTGGAAACTGTTCGTGTTTTGTGCAAAATAACTTTATTCACCGTCTTTCCAACGTTATTCTACAGAGAGAAAACCCACTTTCACCAAGGCTAGCGGTTCAGAGGAGCAGATACACAGTTTCCTCTGTTTCATGCTGTTCGAACACGTCTAACTTGGAAACTGCTCGTGTTTTGTGCAAATAACTTTATTCACAGTCTTTGCTACGTTATTCTACAGAGATAAAACCCACTTTCACCAAAGCAAGCGGTTCCGAAGAGCAGATACACAGTTTCCTCTGTTTCATGCTGACCGAACGCGTGCAACTTGGAAACTGCTCGTGTTTTGTGCAAATGACTTTATTCACAGTCTCTACTACGCTATTCTACAGAGAGAAAACCCACTTTCACCAAAGCAAGCGGTTCAGAAGAGCAGACACAGAGTTTCCTCTGTTTGATGCTGTGCGGACGCGTTTCTCTTGAAAACTGCTCGCGTTTTGTGCAAATAACTTTATTCACAGTCTTTGCTACGTTATTCTCACTCGAGCTAGAGACGACAACTCTACTCTACTCTACTCTACTCTACTCTACTCTACTCTACTCTACTCTACTCTACTCTACTCTACTCTACTCTACTCTACTCTACTCTACTCTACTCTACTCTACTCTACTCTACTCTACTCTACTCTACTCTACTCTACTCTACTCTACTCTACTCTACTCTACTCTACTCTACTCTACTCTACTCTACTCTACTCTACTCTACTCTACTCTACTCTACTCTACTCTACTCTACTCTACTCTACTCTACTCTACTCTACTCTACTCTACTCTACTCTACTCTACTCTACTCTACTCTACTCTACTCTACTCTACTCTACTCTACTCTACTCTACTCTACTCTACTCTACTCTACTCTACTCTACTCTACTCTACTCTACTCTACTCTACTCTACTCTACTCTACTCTACTCTACTCTACTCTACTCTACTCTACTCTACTCTACTCTACTCTACTCTACTCTACTCTACTCTACTCTACTCTACTCTACTCTACTCTACTCTACTCTACTCTACTCTACTCTACTCTACTCTACTCTACTCTACTCTACTCTACTCTACTCTACTCTACTCTACTCTACTCTACTCTACTCTACTCTACTCTACTCTACTCTACTCTACTCTACTCTACTCTACTCTACTCTACTCTACTCTACTCTACTCTACTCTACTCTACTCTACTCTACTCTACTCTACTCTACTCTACTCTACTCTACTCTACTCTACTCTACTCTACTCTACTCTACTCTACTCTACTCTACTCTACTCTACTCTACTCTACTCTACTCTACTCTACTCTACTCTACTCTACTCTACTCTACTCTACTCTACTCTACTCTACTCTACTCTACTCTACTCTACTCTACTCTACTCTACTCTACTCTACTCTACTCTACTCTACTCTACTCTACTCTACTCTACTCTACTCTACTCTACTCTACTCTACTCTACTCTACTCTACTCTACTCTACTCTACTCTACTCTACTCTACTCTACTCTACTCTACTCTACTCTACTCTACTCTACTCTACTCTACTCTACTCTACTCTACTCTACTCTACTCTACTCTACTCTACTCTACTCTACTCTACTCTACTCTACTCTACTCTACTCTACTCTACTCTACTCTACTCTACTCTACTCTACTCTACTCTACTCTACTCTACTCTACTCTACTCTACTCTACTCTACTCTACTCTACTCTACTCTACTCTACTCTACTCTACTCTACTCTACTCTACTCTACTCTACTCTACTCTACTCTACTCTACTCTACTCTACTCTACTCTACTCTACTCTACTCTACTCTACTCTACTCTACTCTACTCTACTCTACTCTACTCTACTCTACTCTACTCTACTCTACTCTACTCTACTCTACTCTACTCTACTCTACTCTACTCTACTCTACTCTACTCTACTCTACTCTACTCTACTCTACTCTACTCTACTCTACTCTACTCTACTCTACTCTACTCTACTCTACTCTACTCTACTCTACTCTACTCTACTCTACTCTACTCTACTCTACTCTACTCTACTCTACTCTACTCTACTCTACTCTACTCTACTCTACTCTACTCTACTCTACTCTACTCTACTCTACTCTACTCTACTCTACTCTACTCTACTCTACTCTACTCTACTCTACTCTACTCTACTCTACTCTACTCTACTCTACTCTACTCTACTCTACTCTACTCTACTCTACTCTACTCTACTCTACTCTACTCTACTCTACTCTACTCTACTCTACTCTACTCTACTCTACTCTACTCTACTCTACTCTACTCTACTCTACTCTACTCTACTCTACTCTACTCTACTCTACTCTACTCTACTCTACTCTACTCTACTCTACTCTACTCTACTCTACTCTACTCTACTCTACTCTACTCTACTCTACTCTACTCTACTCTACTCTACTCTACTCTACTCTACTCTACTCTACTCTACTCTACTCTACTCTACTCTACTCTACTCTACTCTACTCTACTCTACTCTACTCTACTCTACTCTACTCTACTCTACTCTACTCTACTCTACTCTACTCTACTCTACTCTACTCTACTCTACTCTACTCTACTCTACTCTACTCTACTCTACTCTACTCTACTCTACTCTACTCTACTCTACTCTACTCTACTCTACTCTACTCTACTCTACTCTACTCTACTCTACTCTACTCTACTCTACTCTACTCTACTCTACTCTACTCTACTCTACTCTACTCTACTCTACTCTACTCTACTCTACTCTACTCTACTCTACTCTACTCTACTCTACTCTACTCTACTCTACTCTACTCTACTCTACTCTACTCTACTCTACTCTACTCTACTCTACTCTACTCTACTCTACTCTACTCTACTCTACTCTACTCTACTCTACTCTACTCTACTCTACTCTACTCTACTCTACTCTACTCTACTCTACTCTACTCTACTCTACTCTACTCTACTCTACTCTACTCTACTCTACTCTACTCTACTCTACTCTACTCTACTCTACTCTACTCTACTCTACTCTACTCTACTCTACTCTACTCTACTCTACTCTACTCTACTCTACTCTACTCTACTCTACTCTACTCTACTCTACTCTACTCTACTCTACTCTACTCTACTCTACTCTACTCTACTCTACTCTACTCTACTCTACTCTACTCTACTCTACTCTACTCTACTCTACTCTACTCTACTCTACTCTACTCTACTCTACTCTACTCTACTCTACTCTACTCTACTCTACTCTACTCTACTCTACTCTACTCTACTCTACTCTACTCTACTCTACTCTACTCTACTCTACTCTACTCTACTCTACTCTACTCTACTCTACTCTACTCTACTCTACTCTACTCTACTCTACTCTACTCTACTCTACTCTACTCTACTCTACTCTACTCTACTCTACTCTACTCTACTCTACTCTACTCTACTCTACTCTACTCTACTCTACTCTACTCTACTCTACTCTACTCTACTCTACTCTACTCTACTCTACTCTACTCTACTCTACTCTACTCTACTCTACTCTACTCTACTCTACTCTACTCTACTCTACTCTACTCTACTCTACTCTACTCTACTCTACTCTACTCTACTCTACTCTACTCTACTCTACTCTACTCTACTCTACTCTACTCTACTCTACTCTACTCTACTCTACTCTACTCTACTCTACTCTACTCTACTCTACTCTACTCTACTCTACTCTACTCTACTCTACTCTACTCTACTCTACTCTACTCTACTCTACTCTACTCTACTCTACTCTACTCTACTCTACTCTACTCTACTCTACTCTACTCTACTCTACTCTACTCTACTCTACTCTACTCTACTCTACTCTACTCTACTCTACTCTACTCTACTCTACTCTACTCTACTCTACTCTACTCTACTCTACTCTACTCTACTCTACTCTACTCTACTCTACTCTACTCTACTCTACTCTACTCTACTCTACTCTACTCTACTCTACTCTACTCTACTCTACTCTACTCTACTCTACTCTACTCTACTCTACTCTACTCTACTCTACTCTACTCTACTCTACTCTACTCTACTCTACTCTACTCTACTCTACTCTACTCTACTCTACTCTACTCTACTCTACTCTACTCTACTCTACTCTACTCTACTCTACTCTACTCTACTCTACTCTACTCTACTCTACTCTACTCTACTCTACTCTACTCTACTCTACTCTACTCTACTCTACTCTACTCTACTCTACTCTACTCTACTCTACTCTACTCTACTCTACTCTACTCTACTCTACTCTACTCTACTCTACTCTACTCTACTCTACTCTACTCTACTCTACTCTACTCTACTCTACTCTACTCTACTCTACTCTACTCTACTCTACTCTACTCTACTCTACTCTACTCTACTCTACTCTACTCTACTCTACTCTACTCTACTCTACTCTACTCTACTCTACTCTACTCTACTCTACTCTACTCTACTCTACTCTACTCTACTCTACTCTACTCTACTCTACTCTACTCTACTCTACTCTACTCTACTCTACTCTACTCTACTCTACTCTACTCTACTCTACTCTACTCTACTCTACTCTACTCTACTCTACTCTACTCTACTCTACTCTACTCTACTCTACTCTACTCTACTCTACTCTACTCTACTCTACTCTACTCTACTCTACTCTACTCTACTCTACTCTACTCTACTCTACTCTACTCTACTCTACTCTACTCTACTCTACTCTACTCTACTCTACTCTACTCTACTCTACTCTACTCTACTCTACTCTACTCTACTCTACTCTACTCTACTCTACTCTACTCTACTCTACTCTACTCTACTCTACTCTACTCTACTCTACTCTACTCTACTCTACTCTACTCTACTCTACTCTACTCTACTCTACTCTACTCTACTCTACTCTACTCTACTCTACTCTACTCTACTCTACTCTACTCTACTCTACTCTACTCTACTCTACTCTACTCTACTCTACTCTACTCTACTCTACTCTACTCTACTCTACTCTACTCTACTCTACTCTACTCTACTCTACTCTACTCTACTCTACTCTACTCTACTCTACTCTACTCTACTCTACTCTACTCTACTCTACTCTACTCTACTCTACTCTACTCTACTCTACTCTACTCTACTCTACTCTACTCTACTCTACTCTACTCTACTCTACTCTACTCTACTCTACTCTACTCTACTCTACTCTACTCTACTCTACTCTACTCTACTCTACTCTACTCTACTCTACTCTACTCTACTCTACTCTACTCTACTCTACTCTACTCTACTCTACTCTACTCTACTCTACTCTACTCTACTCTACTCTACTCTACTCTACTCTACTCTACTCTACTCTACTCTACTCTACTCTACTCTACTCTACTCTACTCTACTCTACTCTACTCTACTCTACTCTACTCTACTCTACTCTACTCTACTCTACTCTACTCTACTCTACTCTACTCTACTCTACTCTACTCTACTCTACTCTACTCTACTCTACTCTACTCTACTCTACTCTACTCTACTCTACTCTACTCTACTCTACTCTACTCTACTCTACTCTACTCTACTCTACTCTACTCTACTCTACTCTACTCTACTCTACTCTACTCTACTCTACTCTACTCTACTCTACTCTACTCTACTCTACTCTACTCTACTCTACTCTACTCTACTCTACTCTACTCTACTCTACTCTACTCTACTCTACTCTACTCTACTCTACTCTACTCTACTCTACTCTACTCTACTCTACTCTACTCTACTCTACTCTACTCTACTCTACTCTACTCTACTCTACTCTACTCTACTCTACTCTACTCTACTCTACTCTACTCTACTCTACTCTACTCTACTCTACTCTACTCTACTCTACTCTACTCTACTCTACTCTACTCTACTCTACTCTACTCTACTCTACTCTACTCTACTCTACTCTACTCTACTCTACTCTACTCTACTCTACTCTACTCTACTCTACTCTACTCTACTCTACTCTACTCTACTCTACTCTACTCTACTCTACTCTACTCTACTCTACTCTACTCTACTCTACTCTACTCTACTCTACTCTACTCTACTCTACTCTACTCTACTCTACTCTACTCTACTCTACTCTACTCTACTCTACTCTACTCTACTCTACTCTACTCTACTCTACTCTACTCTACTCTACTCTACTCTACTCTACTCTACTCTACTCTACTCTACTCTACTCTACTCTACTCTACTCTACTCTACTCTACTCTACTCTACTCTACTCTACTCTACTCTACTCTACTCTACTCTACTCTACTCTACTCTACTCTACTCTACTCTACTCTACTCTACTCTACTCTACTCTACTCTACTCTACTCTACTCTACTCTACTCTACTCTACTCTACTCTACTCTACTCTACTCTACTCTACTCTACTCTACTCTACTCTACTCTACTCTACTCTACTCTACTCTACTCTACTCTACTCTACTCTACTCTACTCTACTCTACTCTACTCTACTCTACTCTACTCTACTCTACTCTACTCTACTCTACTCTCTACTCTACTCTACTCTACTCTACTCTACTCTACTCTACTCTACTCTACTCTACTCTACTCTACTCTACTCTACTCTACTCTACTCTACTCTACTCTACTCTACTCTACTCTACTCTACTCTACTCTACTCTACTCTACTCTACTCTACTCTACTCTACTCTACTCTACTCTACTCTACTCTACTCTACTCTACTCTACTCTACTCTACTCTACTCTACTCTACTCTACTCTACTCTACTCTACTCTACTCTACTCTACTCTACTCTACTCTACTCTACTCTACTCTACTCTACTCTACTCTACTCTACTCTACTCTACTCTACTCTACTCTACTCTACTCTACTCTACTCTACTCTACTCTACTCTACTCTACTCTACTCTACTCTACTCTACTCTACTCTACTCTACTCTACTCTACTCTACTCTACTCTACTCTACTCTACTCTACTCTACTCTACTCTACTCTACTCTACTCTACTCTACTCTACTCTACTCTACTCTACTCTACTCTACTCTACTCTACTCTACTCTACTCTACTCTACTCTACTCTACTCTACTCTACTCTACTCTACTCTACTCTACTCTACTCTACTCTACTCTACTCTACTCTACTCTACTCTACTCTACTCTACTCTACTCTACTCTACTCTACTCTACTCTACTCTACTCTACTCTACTCTACTCTACTCTACTCTACTCTACTCTACTCTACTCTACTCTACTCTACTCTACTCTACTCTACTCTACTCTACTCTACTCTACTCTACTCTACTCTACTCTACTCTACTCTACTCTACTCTACTCTACTCTACTCTACTCTACTCTACTCTACTCTACTCTACTCTACTCTACTCTACTCTACTCTACTCTACTCTACTCTACTCTACTCTACTCTACTCTACTCTACTCTACTCTACTCTACTCTACTCTACTCTACTCTACTCTACTCTACTCTACTCTACTCTACTCTACTCTACTCTACTCTACTCTACTCTACTCTACTCTACTCTACTCTACTCTACTCTACTCTACTCTACTCTACTCTACTCTACTCTACTCTACTCTACTCTACTCTACTCTACTCTACTCTACTCTACTCTACTCTACTCTACTCTACTCTACTCTACTCTACTCTACTCTACTCTACTCTACTCTACTCTACTCTACTCTACTCTACTCTACTCTACTCTACTCTACTCTACTCTACTCTACTCTACTCTACTCTACTCTACTCTACTCTACTCTACTCTACTCTACTCTACTCTACTCTACTCTACTCTACTCTACTCTACTCTACTCTACTCTACTCTACTCTACTCTACTCTACTCTACTCTACTCTACTCTACTCTACTCTACTCTACTCTACTCTACTCTACTCTACTCTACTCTACTCTACTCTACTCTACTCTACTCTACTCTACTCTACTCTACTCTACTCTACTCTACTCTACTCTACTCTACTCTACTCTACTCTACTCTACTCTACTCTACTCTACTCTACTCTACTCTACTCTACTCTACTCTACTCTACTCTACTCTACTCTACTCTACTCTACTCTACTCTACTCTACTCTACTCTACTCTACTCTACTCTACTCTACTCTACTCTACTCTACTCTACTCTACTCTACTCTACTCTACTCTACTCTACTCTACTCTACTCTACTCTACTCTACTCTACTCTACTCTACTCTACTCTACTCTACTCTACTCTACTCTACTCTACTCTACTCTACTCTACTCTACTCTACTCTACTCTACTCTACTCTACTCTACTCTACTCTACTCTACTCTACTCTACTCTACTCTACTCTACTCTACTCTACTCTACTCTACTCTACTCTACTCTACTCTACTCTACTCTACTCTACTCTACTCTACTCTACTCTACTCTACTCTACTCTACTCTACTCTACTCTACTCTACTCTACTCTACTCTACTCTACTCTACTCTACTCTACTCTACTCTACTCTACTCTACTCTACTCTACTCTACTCTACTCTACTCTACTCTACTCTACTCTACTCTACTCTACTCTACTCTACTCTACTCTACTCTACTCTACTCTACTCTACTCTACTCTACTCTACTCTACTCTACTCTACTCTACTCTACTCTACTCTACTCTACTCTACTCTACTCTACTCTACTCTACTCTACTCTACTCTACTCTACTCTACTCTACTCTACTCTACTCTACTCTACTCTACTCTACTCTACTCTACTCTACTCTACTCTACTCTACTCTACTCTACTCTACTCTACTCTACTCTACTCTACTCTACTCTACTCTACTCTACTCTACTCTACTCTACTCTACTCTACTCTACTCTACTCTACTCTACTCTACTCTACTCTACTCTACTCTACTCTACTCTACTCTACTCTACTCTACTCTACTCTACTCTACTCTACTCTACTCTACTCTACTCTACTCTACTCTACTCTACTCTACTCTACTCTACTCTACTCTACTCTACTCTACTCTACTCTACTCTACTCTACTCTACTCTACTCTACTCTACTCTACTCTACTCTACTCTACTCTACTCTACTCTACTCTACTCTACTCTACTCTACTCTACTCTACTCTACTCTACTCTACTCTACTCTACTCTACTCTACTCTACTCTACTCTACTCTACTCTACTCTACTCTACTCTACTCTACTCTACTCTACTCTACTCTACTCTACTCTACTCTACTCTACTCTACTCTACTCTACTCTACTCTACTCTACTCTACTCTACTCTACTCTACTCTACTCTACTCTACTCTACTCTACTCTACTCTACTCTACTCTACTCTACTCTACTCTACTCTACTCTACTCTACTCTACTCTACTCTACTCTACTCTACTCTACTCTACTCTACTCTACTCTACTCTACTCTACTCTACTCTACTCTACTCTACTCTACTCTACTCTACTCTACTCTACTCTACTCTACTCTACTCTACTCTACTCTACTCTACTCTACTCTACTCTACTCTACTCTACTCTACTCTACTCTACTCTACTCTACTCTACTCTACTCTACTCTACTCTACTCTACTCTACTCTACTCTACTCTACTCTACTCTACTCTACTCTACTCTACTCTACTCTACTCTACTCTACTCTACTCTACTCTACTCTACTCTACTCTACTCTACTCTACTCTACTCTACTCTACTCTACTCTACTCTACTCTACTCTACTCTACTCTACTCTACTCTACTCTACTCTACTCTACTCTACTCTACTCTACTCTACTCTACTCTACTCTACTCTACTCTACTCTACTCTACTCTACTCTACTCTACTCTACTCTACTCTACTCTACTCTACTCTACTCTACTCTACTCTACTCTACTCTACTCTACTCTACTCTACTCTACTCTACTAGTTAGGCTGGCGTGGTCAGTAAATACGATAAAATGATAGCCTTCTAGATATTGCCTGAATTTCTTTACAGCCCAGACTATGGCAAGACATTCTTGTTCCGACGTGCAGTAATTTCGCTCCGCGGGATTTAATGTACGACTCGCGAAAGCAATCACTCTTTCCACGCCGTCGATAGTTTGGGTTAGTACCGCGCCCAGCCCTACTTGGCTGGCGTCGGTTTGTAACACAAAAGGAATTTCAAAATTCGGATAGACTAATGTAGGCGCGGTCGCGACCATCGATTTAAGTTCCTCAAGAGCAGACTGATGTTCGTCTGTCCATGACCATAATTGGTTCTTTCTCTGTAACCGGTGAAGAGGCTCCGCTATGGTAGCATAGCGCGGTATGAATCGACGATACCAAGACGTCATTCCAAGGAAACGGCGTAATTGTTTCAAGTTCATTGGCGCTGGATATTCCATTAAAGGGGCTACCTTCTCTGGATCTACCCTTAACCCGTCCTTGTTTACCAAAAAGCCTAAATACCGTACCTCGGAGCAACAAAATTCGCATTTATCGGGATTGATCTCCAGCCCAGCTTTTGAGATGGTCTTAAATACGGTTTCGAGCCAAACGAGATGTTCTTCGAAAGTTCGCGATACGATAATTATATCGTCTAAATAGGCGAACGCATTTGGCTCCATTTCCGGACCGATTAGCTGGTCTAACAATCGCTGAAAAGTGGCTGGAGCTCCCGTAAGGCCAAAAGGCATTCGTATAAATTGATATAAGCCTTTCCCGGGTACAGTGAAAGCGGTAATCTCCTTACTTTTTTCCTCCAGCGGAATTTGGAAGTATGCTTGACTTAAATCGATGGTCGAAATATAGTGAGCCGCGCGTAATTTATCAAGAATGCTTGCCATAATCGGGAGAGGATATGCATCCTTCTTTGAGACTGAATTTACTCGTCGGAAATCCAAACAAAAACGATAAGTGCCGTTGGGCTTCTTGACCATTACAATAGGGGTTGACCACGCGCTTTCTGATGGCTCGATTACGTTTTCGCGAAGTAACCTGTCTACCTCTTGGTAGATGAGTTCTTGTACTTTCGGAGAGACGGGATAGTAGCGCTGCTTAATTGGCGCGCTATCCCCTACATCAATTTTATGTTCAATTAAATTTGTGAGGCCTTTACCCACAGTGACAGAAGGTATCCATTCGTCTAAAAATTGTCTCAGCCTGTCGTCTTGTTCGACAGTGAGTTCTCGAATACCCAAACAAAATAATGCTTGCTGAACAGAATTAATAACAAAATGTTTCTTAGGATTTTCCGAAAAATACCAAATTCCTTTACTGATGTCGGGAACAAAACCAAATTTTCCAATACCGTCTGTGACGGGGCTAGTTTGCCTCGCCACAAGTTCTCCTCGCTCCAGCAAGGGAGGCCGGGCGAACGCCCGCCGTGTCTCTCTCTCTCTCTCACACTCGTACGCGCGGGTTAACCCGACATCGTCGCTCCAAGGCAGGCACAGGCGAAAATAACAGGCACTAATGCGAGTTGGAACGCCGAGAGGCACCTAGGTAGGCGCGACGGACTGAGCCACCTAGTGGAACGGCTGTCCGTTTAGGCGAGGAGGAGAGTCCGGCTCACAGGGATGCGCAACCTGCCAGGCCGGATAAGCTGGGGCCCGTCCAGCCGACGCTGGAGACGCCCCTGAGGACGGACAACCAACCGAGGGACGACGAGGCGACGACGTTGGATGCCCGTCGCTCTTGATGTTCGACCTGCTCAGCTCGGCGGATCGCCCAAGGCGGTCGATACATGAGGTCGAAGTCGGTCCTAACGCGCGGGATCGATTTCGACACCGTCTAACGGATGGAGCCACGGGAGGATTCGGGGGTAGCGGCGCTGAGGGTGTGAGGCCGCTTAGCGAATTAGGGGCTCTCTCTCGTCACTCAGATTGCGACCGTGTTAGCGATACCTTGTGCGAACGTTATCTTGTACATTCTGAACCAAAGTTAGTGACGGAGAGAGAGAGAGAGATAGAAGCGAACGAGTGACCAGACGACTGGAATTCTCTTAGGGACCAGCCAGACTGGGTTA
Source organism: Ectemnius cavifrons (assembly GCA_964023945.1). NCBI lineage: Eukaryota > Metazoa > Arthropoda > Insecta > Hymenoptera > Crabronidae > Ectemnius > Ectemnius cavifrons. Next base: position 71,740 of record CAXIEQ010000253.1, on the reverse strand, counting down.
AGGAGGATTAATCGGCATTAACTCCGGCCGAAGTAAGATTGCGGTAAGCCTCACACCTTCTTCCCCTATCCTTTGGGATCTTTCCGTAAAAGTTCCGAGCCCAGTAGTCGGGTTCCTCGCGATTGTTGTATTTGCAAGTAGAGTTGAAAAAGCCTGTTTGTGCCCTGCCTTCCTTGGGGCGAATTCGCACTTCGCATCTGAGTCGCGTGGTAGCATAATAGATTGCGTTCGCCGAACACAGTGGCCGCCATCTTGCCACTTGTTGCCGGGACTCGCGATCGATATCCCGCTCGAACGGGCGTGCGTTCCCCACGAGATTTGCGGCGTACATCGTCCGCCGAAGTTCGGCTTCATTAATTATTGCAGTCCGGTAATCGACCGACCATCTGTCGATCGCCCGCGACGCGTTTCCCTACCGCGTGGTTAAATTGTACAGGGGCCCTTGTGGCCTAGGATCGAGAGCGCGTTAGCTCGATTTGCCGTAGGTTATTTAGTTGTAGCACCGTCGGTCCGCCCGACATAAATAAACAGGGCGCTGTTATTTAACACAACTTCTTGGTAACATTATTCAGCTATTCGTTCGCCCAGTGTGTCGTCACCGGTCTCCCTTGTTCCTCGCCCCTCTCCCATTACATCTGGCCAGCCGGGCCAACATTCGCGTTTCCCACCGAGCTTTCTCTCTCGCTCGAGTTTTCCATCTCCTCTGGGTAGCACATTCTTATAAATTTTGGTCCCGGTCACGGGGCCTGGCGCCCTTTAAGCGCCCAGAGGACTCGGGATTCAGAGAGGAGGCTCGGTCGAAGTATTCCCCGCTTTCCTGACAAGCCAACGTGAACGGCGAAATCGGGAAAGCGGTGGCAAAATTGGCGCCCAACGTGGGGCCACGAGGGAAAAAGGGGACGACATAGCTGAAAACAAAGTTTCGGATAGCTAGCGTCCCTGCCAGGCAAATCGAGTGTACGCAGTTACGCGCACACGTGTGGGGAAAGCGAGGATCCGTGGAACAAAGCATTTTTGCCTGCCGGTCGAATGAGGGTCGACCGTTGTAAACACTTCGCGCCCATAACATAGGTTGCCTGACGAAGCGGCGATTCTGAGCAGACAGCATGCCGCCTAAAAGAAAGGGAGTTTCTCGCAGAGAGCTCGAGCGAATGTGCAGTGGCGTAGGCGCGGATATTTTGCGCGGTCTTTTACAGGTCCAAGGAATGGACACTGGCGGAACCGTGGAGGACATGCTGGGGAGATTAATCGATCGCCTTGCATTAGAACCGCGATCAAGGGACGAGGTAGGTGAGGGAGACGAAATAGGCGAGGGGGCTGAGGCAGACCCACGAGGGGGGACCTCAGTCAGCCTCGCCGATATTTATGGAACATTAGACCGGGCGAAAGACCATCTCGCGTCGCGGTCGTCTATGCCGAGCATGGAGGAAGTTGAAAAATCCACGGCTGAGGCGGGCGGAATCCCGATAGAGATCGCGCCCCTCCGTGAAGAAACCTCCGGAGGTCGGGTAGAGTCCGGCGGTACGCGGGTGAGGTTGGCTGCGCCCAGCATTACCCTCACCCCCCCTAACGTCGCGCAAGCCACCGAGTTGTACGGTGCTCGGGAAGACATCCCCCGTCCCTCCGGCCCGCAGCCCGGCCCTAGTGGGCTCGGTAGAGCTGCGGGGCAAGGGGACGCGCGACCCCCTCCACTGCTGTCCTCCGCGCCTAGCCGCCAGCCGCGTGACGTCACGCCGGCACCGCTTCCAGCACGCGCGAGCATCTCCACTCACCCCGCGCCTACAAACTACGAAGCCGAGGCAGCTCGCGTAGAGTATCGCGTGCGCGCCGACCCCCTCCCACCGTCGAGCACTTTCTATGAGCACCGAGCAGCTGATTTCTTTGCTCCTTACGCTAGCGGATGGCAAGCTAGCCCTTTGCCGCGACGCCGCGCGGACAGCGCGATTCCCCCGATTGCCCCTCCACGTACCAACCCACCAACCCCACCCATCTCTCAGAGCGAGGAGTACGTGAGAGCGCCAGCTACGTATCGTCTGGTACAAGAGGGAGAGGGCACCTATCCAGTACGTAACCCACTACACCAACCAAGACGTGAAGGCACGGTGGACCCAATTATCGGCAAAATCATGTCCCAGTGGCCGCACCGCTTCCATGGAAATCCCGGAGAAGACGCCGATCGATTTTTATCAGCGGTCGAGGCGCGAGCACGCTTCCATGGGATACCAGAAAGACAGCTGATACCCAACGTGCTCGTTCTCCTGGGAGGACTGGCCGAAGACTGGTACCTGGCCACCAGCCGATTCCACCGGACATGGACTGCCTTCGTCACCGGTTTCTTAAAGGCCTTCGAACGCAAACCGAGCTTGGATAGGATGAGGGAAATTCTGGACAGAAGACAACAGCCAGGCGAACCCTTCTTCCTCTATTTGGCGGACGTACTCCGCCGTGCTGAGAGAATCGATCCCGGTTATTCCGAAGCAGCGCTTCGGGAAATTATTTATAAAAACATGCGCCCCTATTATCGCACTCTAATCCCCAAAAATTCTTTCCGAACTTACGACGAGCTGGCGGAGTTGGTGACCGGTTGGGAGGAAGATGCACCAGAAGAAGTGCTAGCCCACGTGTCGCCGAGGGCGACAGGGCTCTCCCACCCTCACGCCAGTGCTCCTTCATCTCCCGTACCTGCCCATAGACCGTCCGCTTCTCACTCGTGGGCCCCGAGTGGTGGAGTCGAATTAAAAAATACTAATAGGCTATCGGGAACCGACGCGCCCACATATTATGTCACCGCTCCCGCAGGGCGTTGGTCCGCGCCTCCGCAAGCTCCGCCGCCAGTAGGCACGAGCGGTACGGCAAACTATCCGCCGTATTATGTTTCGGGAACACCGCCTCCCTTCGCGCCTTATCATCCGCCAGAAACATATGCGCCCGTGGCCAGTCATTGCGAGCACCAGTATCAGGCGCACCATTTTTGTTGCGCCCAGATACCCCCTCCTCCCACTAAAGCTCCTCCTCCTTCTCCATCGCCGAAGCGCAACAACCGAGGTCGGCTGAATAAAGTGACGTCTCCAGCGGTCGGAAGGAAGACCACAAGCAGCATTCCACCAACACCAGCTGCAACCGCTTCCGGATTACCACCTCGATGCTGGAGATGCGGACGGACAGGGCACCGGAAAAGCCAGTGTAGAGCGGCCGAAATTCCGCACTGTGTCCGGTGCGATACGGCGGGAACACCGACCGCCAAATGCCCGAAATGTTCGGGAAACGAGGCCGACCGGCGCTAAGCGAGGCATTGGCGACGGCAGGAGATGACGAGGCCTCCACGACATTCGAGGACTCAGAGGGAGAGGAGGAATTTGAACCACCTACGCCTTCCAAATCCTCACCGAAACAAATCCCACTCCTTTATCTTAGCGTGACCGTGGAAAATTTAATGGTGAACGCGCTCGTGGACACGGGGGCCAGCGAGAGTTTCGTGAGCGAAAAGTTCGCTCAAAGTCTCGGCACGGCCGCACCTCTCGCGCCCGTAGTTCCCCGATATTACGCGCTCGCGGACGAAACCGTTCGTTGCGCGAAATATGCCGGTCACGTTACTATTAAAATAGAGCGGGAAACAAGACGTATTTATTTACAGGTGATTGAGGCTTTGGGAGAGCGTATGATACTGGGTGTTGACGCAATTGACAAATTTGGAATTATTCCCATTTTTCCATGGCGCAAATGGATTTTTCTGGCAAGACCGGATCATTTTTATCCGTTTCAGACTGGCGATTATATACGGCCGAGCTTGCGAGGTATCAGTCGCCTTACCGAAGGTGAAAACGAGCGTTTGAAAATTTTCTTGGAGCAAAGATTGGGCAATTTAATTTCTAAGACCGGCTGCACGGCGCTCATTAAACACAAAATCGACGTGGGCGACCATCCGCCCATTAAACAACGGTATTATCAAGTTTCGCCGAAAGTTCGCGAAGCTATTTATGAACAAGTCGACCAATTGCTCGCGGATGGTATTATTGAGCCTTCGAACAGCGCGTGGTCCAGTCCGATCGTCATGGTGCGTAAACCGAACGGCACCTATAGATTTTGCTTGGACTTCCGCAAAGTCAACGACGCGACGAGAAAAGACGCGTATCCATTGCCGATAATGAACAGCATTTTGGACAAACTTCGGGCAGCCCGATATATCTCGACGTTAGATCTGAGTCAGGCCTACTTTCAGATTCCATTAGAGGAAGAAAGCAAGGAAATTACGGCTTTCACAGTGCCTGGAAGAGGACTGTATCAATTTATTCGTATGCCGTACGGCCTGACCAACGCGCCCGCGACATTCCAAAAATTGCTAGATAGTTTAATCGGGGCGGAAATGGAGCCGTTCGCGTTTGCATACTTGGACGATATTATTATCGTAACTACAACTTTCGACGAGCATGTGCAGTGGCTGGGACGGATTCTGGATAAAATACAGGACGCCGGCCTAGCGATAAATCCGGAAAAATGTGAATTCTGCCGGTCTGAAGTCCGGTATCTCGGGTTTATTGTTCATGAGGACGGCCTCAAAATAGATCAAGAGAAAATTCGGCCGATTCTCGAATATCCGGAACCACGTACGGTGAAGCAATTACAGCGATTTCTCGGCATGGCTTCTTGGTACCGGAAGTTCATCCCAGGATTCGCTACAATCGCCGAGAGCTTAACCCAGCTGCTGCGCAAAGATAGAAAATGGACATGGACCGACGCGCAAAGATCTTCGTTCGAACATCTCCGACAGATGATAGCTACCGCACCCGTGTTAATCTACCCGCATTTCGAGCTGCCCTTCGTATTACAAACGGACGCGAGCACTGTGGGATTGGGTGCAGTCTTAACGCAAGATATTTCAGGAGTAGAACGCGTGGTGGCTTACGCAAGTCGTACGTTAAATGACGCCGAACGAAAGTATACGACAACCGAGCAGGAGTGTCTAGCCGTTTTATGGGCCATCCGAAAATTTCGTCCGTATTTAGAGGGTTACCATTTCACGGTTATCACGGACCATAGCAGCCTACGCTGGCTGAAAAATTTGAAAGATCCAACAGGTCGCTTAGCTCGATGGGCCCTTGACATGCAAAATTACGATTTCGAAATTATCCATCGGAAAGGAGCATTGCATCACGTTCCCGACGCACTTTCGCGAATGTTCGAAACAGAGGCCCTCGCGAGCGAGCTCGCAGATAACATTAGCCCGCCGTTACATAATGTCCATCCGGTCGTCGGTGCGCTGACCCACGTACACGAAATTCAGGTCGCAGAAAAATTAGCACAAATCGCCGCTCTTCCCGATCCTTGGTACGACGCGAAATACGCGGCCGTATCAAAATCCCCGGACAACCGGGATTGGAAAGTAGAAGGAGAACGGCTGTTTTTTAAGCGAACCAATCCAATAACCTCGGAATTATTAAAAGGCGACCTGAATGAGTGGAAATGGGTTCCCAAAAATTCGGAAAAATTAAAAATCTTATCCGAAGCGCACGACGAGCCACAAGCAGGACACCTCGGGCGCGAGAAAACATACCAACGGCTCGCGATTAGATATTATTGGCCGCGAATGTATCGGGATGTCGCGAAATATGTAAATAAGTGCGAAACATGTCAACTGACAAAAGTCGAGCAAGCGCCTGCCGTCGGCGAAATGGGCCGCCGTATAATTCACAGCCCATGGACCGTGATAGCCGCGGATGTGATGGGACCGCTCCCGCGTAGTCGGGCAGGCTTCATGTATATCCTGGTAATCCAAGATCTTTTTACGAAATGGATTGAAGTCTGCCCGCTTAGAAAAGCGACCGGGAAAAAGATCGGCGACGCCCTCGAGGATTTAATTTTTTCGCGTTGGGGCGTACCCAAAGTTCTACTAACCGATAACGGCACGGAGTTCGTGAACACGACGCTCAAAAAGCTCGCGGCGGAATACGGCTTACGTTTGGCCACCACTCCTCCTTACCACCCACAGGCGAATCCTGTCGAACGGATTAACCGCGTCTTAAAAACCATGATCGTCGCCTATATTGACCAAGACCATCGCGATTGGGATGTCTATCTTCCTCAGCTCCGGTTCGCATATAACACCGCGAATCACTCCGCGATCGAAACATCGCCGGCTTTCCTTAATTTCGGTCGCGAGCCCGTTCCGGCTCGCTGTTTCCGTGAGGGGAAGGGGGCGAGCGGAGCTGAGGCAGGGGACACGTCTCCAACCGACCGTGCGCAATGGTCGGAGCGCATGGGAAAAATAGGCGACTTGCGGAAATGGGTGCTCGAAAGCCTGGAAGCGGCTTATGTAAAGACCAGCCATCACTACAATTTGCGGCGAAGGAATCGCGAGTTTCGGGTGGGTGACCTAGTGTTGAAAAGGCAACACGTGCTGTCGTCGGCAGCACATAATTTTGCAGCAAAATTAGCTACGAAGTTCCACGGACCGTTTAGAATCGCGAAAAAACTATCGCCGGCTGTTTACGAGTGCGAAACCATGGAAGGCAGACAGGCTGGCAAAGTACATGTACAGGAGTTAAAACCGTACGTGGGCACCCCTTAAGTTCAAGGGCCATCTATGTATTTATTGTAAATATCTAATGTGTTGAGTTGACGTAGAGGGTAGAATAGGGTATTATCGGTGTGTGGGATCCCCGTTTTAGATGTCTGAGGCGGAAGCATCGTCCGACGACTCGTTCGTCACCGCTCGGGACGAACAGGAAGTCCCGTGGTCCCCACCAACGGACATCCAGAGGGACCCAAGCATGGCCCTGCGGGCCCGTGCGCGGGGCAGGCGGCTGCTAGCCCCCCGACCGGCCCCGGCGCCGGTTGTTAGAACCAGGGCCCCAATCGGCCGGGGGCAGCGACGACGAGAGGCCCCAGAGATTAATCCCCTGGGATTATTGGCGGACCGACTGGAGGACATCCGGCAGGCCCAGAGGGAGGCCTGGGCGAACCATAAGGCCGCCACCACACCAGCTCCCGCCCCGGCACGGGAGGAGAGCTCCGCCCTCGTCAACGAGGTCTTGAGGAGGTATGGAGCCAGGCCGGAGGACCTCCGGGACCCGGATCGCCTCCACGCGTTAATGGAGGAACCCACCAACAAATGCTGGAACTGCCACAGTTCCAGCCATATGCAGTCCCGTTGCCCGCTGCCAAAGCGGGCGTATTGTAGAAGATGTGGGTCGACAGGGGCCAATACGGCCCACTGCCGGTATGCCTCCCGCTCCTGGCACCGCCAGGAACCTAAATTTGCCGCGAAAATGCGGCAAGAGGAGGAGCGGCGAGCCCCCTAAAGGGGCCCGCACGTAAAGGCCGCCGACCACCTGCGGCTGAGGGAATTCGGCCGCCTAACACCTAGCGGCCGAAAGATTTGAGGACCGCCGACCATCTGCGGCCGCGAGAGGAAGGATCGCCGACCACCAGCGACCAGAGGACGACCGGGGCGAGGACACTGCCGCCCTACGGAAATCGTCACGGAACGGGGCAAACACCACCGGCCTTCGGGCCAAGCCCCCCACACCAAAACACTGAACGAGAATAAACGATAGCATGGCTAACACCGGCCAGAGAAGACGGGAGAGACGCCCGAAGACCAGGCACGCTCGTGCAAAGTATTCGCTGCCACGCTCTTTAAACACCTGAGCATGGTATTACGAGCAGGAGGGAAGGGCGGAACCACGCCGAGGCAGATAACACCTGCGCCTCACCACCAGCGAAGCAGCGGAACACCGAGCACCGAGCGCTCGGCCGAAGATTACCGACGGCTGCCGAAGTCAGCGAGCACCAGCCGAACGTGACAGCAGCCCGCAAGCCAGCGCGGCGGCCGAGCCGCCGCGAAGATTCCCGAACATTGCCGACAGCGGAGTACGGGCGAGCCACCAAGCGCCGGCGACGCACAGCTGATGGCGGCCGGCGAGCACGTGGTCGTACGACTGCGAAGAGGAATCGACGCGCGCAGCTGTCTACTGCAGGATCGCCTGCCGCTAGCTGCCTTCACCGGATCGCCTGGAACGAGATTACCAGCGTCACGTCTTCTCACCACCTTCGTGATCTACCCCTCTAGTCACCCGTAGAGTAGTAAAAATAGCATAAGACCTAGTCAACACTAGTCGTGTATGTCCTACGTACGAAGAGGTAATATCATTTAGTAACATCTAGTCAAGCGTGCCTGTGATACATGTACTTATGTCCGTCCAATTCAACAGGGTGAAGGAAATCGAGTTCGCCTGAATTGGAGCAACGATGCGAGGAGCCCGAAGGGCAAAAGGATTTGGGTACGAGGAGTGTGGGGCAGCGGATAAACCCGGCCCCCTTAAAGGGGGGGGAGTGTGACGGGGCTAGTTTGCCTCGCCACAAGTTCTCCTCGCTCCAGCAAGGGAGGCCGGGCGAACGCCCGCCGTGTCTCTCTCTCTCTCACACTCGTACGCGCGGGTTAACCCGACATCGTCGCTCCAAGGCAGGCACAGGCGAAAATAACAGGCACTAATGCGAGTTGGAACGCCGAGAGGCACCTAGGTAGGCGCGACGGACTGAGCCACCTAGTGGAACGGCTGTCCGTTTAGGCGAGGAGGAGAGTCCGGCTCACAGGGATGCGCAACCTGCCAGGCCGGATAAGCTGGGGCCCGTCCAGCCGACGCTGGAGACGCCCCTGAGGACGGACAACCAACCGAGGGACGACGAGGCGACGACGTTGGATGCCCGTCGCTCTTGATGTTCGACCTGCTCAGCTCGGCGGATCGCCCAAGGCGGTCGATACATGAGGTCGAAGTCGGTCCTAACGCGCGGGATCGATTTCGACACCGTCTAACGGATGGAGCCACGGGAGGATTCGGGGGTAGCGGCGCTGAGGGTGTGAGGCCGCTTAGCGAATTAGGGGCTCTCTCTCGTCACTCAGATTGCGACCGTGTTAGCGATACCTTGTGCGAACGTTATCTTGTACATTCTGAACCAAAGTTAGTGACGGAGAGAGAGAGAGAGATAGAAGCGAACGAGTGACCAGACGACTGGAATTCTCTTAGGGACCAGCCAGACTGGGTTAAGGAGGATTAATCGGCATTAACTCCGGCCGAAGTAAGATTGCGGTAAGCCTCACACCTTCTTCCCCTATCCTTTGGGATCTTTCCGTAAAAGTTCCGAGCCCAGTAGTCGGGTTCCTCGCGATTGTTGTATTTGCAAGTAGAGTTGAAAAAGCCTGTTTGTGCCCTGCCTTCCTTGGGGCGAATTCGCACTTCGCATCTGAGTCGCGTGGTAGCATAATAGACTGCGTTCGCCGAACACAGTGGCCGCCATCTTGCCACTTGTTGCCGGGACTCGCGATCGATATCCCGCTCGAACGGGCGTGCGTTCCCCACGAGATTTGCGGCGTACATCGTCCGCCGAAGTTCGGCTTCATTAATTATTGCAGTCCGGTAATCGACCGACCATCTGTCGATCGCCCGCGACGCGTTTCCCTACCGCGTGGTTAAATTGTACAGGGGCCCTTGTGGCCTAGTATCGAGAGCGCGTTAGCTCGATTTGCCGTAGGTTATTTAGTTGTAGCACCGTCGGTCCGCCCGACATAAATAAACAGGGCGCTGTTATTTAACACAACTTCTTGGTAACATTATTCAGCTATTCGTTCGCCCAGTGTGTCGTCACCGGTCTCCCTTGTTCCTCGCCCCTCTCCCATTACATCTGGCCAGCCGGGCCAACATTCGCGTTTCCCACCGAGCTTTCTCTCTCGCTCGAGTTTTCCATCTCCTCTGGGTAGCACATTCTTATAAATTTTGGTCCCGGTCACGGGGCCTGGCGCCCTTTAAGCGCCCAGAGGACTCGGGATTCAGAGAGGAGGCTCGGTCGAAGTATTCCCCGCTTTCCTGACAAGCCAACGTGAACGGCGAAATCGGGAAAGCGGTGGCACGTCTACTCCCAGAATACAGGCAACCACTAAATGTGGCAAAACAATTGCCTTAATTTTCCGAGTCTTAGTCTCTAGAGTCAAAAATAACGTGATTTCCTCGTTGGTACTGTCGACCTGGCCATTGGCCAATTCAAAACAACGAGGCTTAATTGTTTTCTTAATTTCAGATAATAAACTTAAATCTTCTAATATTTCTTTACTAACAAAACAACATGATGAACCGGTGTCCACCATGATTTTGACGGGATTTTCCCCGAGACTCGCCCAAACATAAATTAAAGGTTTTAAATGTTTCGCTTGCGCGATTACTTCAATAGGCCTGATGGCCTCATCACCACTATAATCTAATAAATTCACAAACTTATTTCGCAACGGCGAATATTCAAACTCGAACTCTAAATCTATATTTACATTTAAACTGACATGATCCGTGCCCTCCGAACTGGGTAGTCGTTCCGAGGACTCTAAGGGTTTCCCGAGCATTTACTACATGTTCTTACGGTTACTCCTTTGCTACCGCAGCGATAGCAATGGATAACCCGTGCTTCGGTGCAATCCCGCGAAAGGTGTCCGGCTTGATTACAATTCCAGCACGTGACTTTTGATGCGTTTTCGGACGGCGTTTTCGCAACCTGCTTCCCAGCGATGGGAGTGGGAAGTCGTGTTGTCGCGTGCGCGATCTTGCCCGGCGTCTTGCCCCCCCCCCCCCCCCCCTGCCAGACAGAGGCTTCTTTTCCTTCACTGAAAGATTTGTTTTGACGGCATGCGTCTCGACTGCCGCCGCCGCCCGAGCTCGTGGTTTTTGCGCTCCTTTTGGCGGTTTGTAACCTACATCTGGCAATAACATTGACTCTGGTCGCGGTGGTGGAAGATATTGAACTCGCGTAGCCTTTTCGACTTCTACGGCCGCTTGTTCTAACGCGTCCAAGCTGGCTAGGTCAAAGCGATGTATGAATCGTGCGATCCTCGGATGGAGATTGCGATGCACGTATTTAATCTGTTTTTCTTCAGTCCAAGCAGGCTCTAAGCGCGAATACATATACCGCATAAACGTGAAGTAGTCGAGAACTTTCTCGTGCTCTCCTTGAGTTCGATTTTGGATGTCCATTTCCAAGCGGATTTGGAAATCCGTATCCGAGAATCTCTGTCGCCAAGCTGTTACAAACTCGCGCCAGCTAATCCAACGTTCGTAATTGACGCGATACCAGAGTAAAGCTACTCCCGTCAGAAAGAAAGGGAGGCAAGACAGGGCGTCATCGTCCGAGATATCGCTGAAGCGTCTCCCTTCGCTAATGCGAGTTAGGAAAGCTTCAGCGTCTTCATTTTCACCGCCGGAAAAACGCAAATTCCACTTTCTCATTAAGTCATATGCTCGGGAAGTTGAGCCTCCACCGGAGAGTGCGCCGGAGGATGGCGTGCTGCCCATCTCGTGGGTAGCATGATAGGGAAGGTTCGGAGGGGCGCGGGAGGTAGCCGGCTGTGGTGTCGCCGCCTCGCTGAACCTCTGTTTGAGCGATCCCGGGAGCGGTACAAAATTTTCTCCTTGTTCCGCTGTCCCACCCTCGGGTGGGGTGGGGGAGGGAGTGCGAGAGTGGTCAGACATACCGGCTGCTCCTAAAGCTAGCCACGGAGAGGCAGGATCGTCGCCCTCTCCAAATTCGTATTGCAGACTTCGGAGCAAGCGATACCGAAGTGTCTCTGTATCGCCTCGCACCGAAAGTCTACGTCTCAATAAAGCCTCTAATAAGGGGCCGTGTTCCAATAACTGAATCCACGAATATTTCGGGTCGTCCATACGAGGATGCCCGAAACGCACAAAACTTTCCGCCGAGTCTCCCTGAGACTCACGGTACTACACAAAAACTTTAATAGTCTATTTATCTCTCGCACTCACTCTCTCACCCGATCCGGTCGAAGGAGAACGGATACTCGGATGTATACTAAGCGCGTAATTGTCGAGATGTAGAAAACAAATTATTCAGCATATGGGTTTTCATAGCCTGACAGGCCAACGCAATAACAGTCCTTCATTTGCCACAACTAGAATAATATACCATACAATATCCTCTGTCTGAGTCGCAATTAGGCCCCTACGTAGGGCGCCAAATTTCTTGCCACGAAATTATTTATTCCCCAATGACTGGCGAGGGGCTAGGGGTAGGATGGAGGTTCCCCTTTGGTGATTAAATTTCGTGGGCAGAGAAAACTTAAACAAAAATAAATCGAAAAAGAGGAAAACGGGGGAATCTAACCGCGCGAGCGGTTTTATCAAAAGAAAACGAACTATGATTCCTGACGATGGACTATGGTCCACGCTGCCTTACGCCGTCCAGGCCATATTCATATCTAGACGCGGTCCTTTGATTATTAACCGTCGACGTTGGCCCACGCATCTTAACCCAACCCGGAAGCTGTTATTGCAGACGGCCAAGAGCCTCCCGTATTGGGTCCTGATTGCATTCAAACGAAAACGGCGATAGTGGATTGTGGCCACTTGGTCCAGTCGCAGGCGGCCGAACTCAAATCGAGCCCCGTTCAGCCGGACAATAATGCCGCGGCGGGTAATTTGAATCCGGACGTGCACTCGTCGCCAACGTACTACTAGGACCCTTCGGAGGCGAACCGTCACGGGTTCCATTGGTTCGGGCCCCGGGCCCGAACCCACTTGGTTTTCCGGAAGGGTGAATTACCTAAAGTCTTCTAACTATCGTCAATTAACTGGCTAGCTAGACTCAGAAGGAGAGGGGGAGGTTCGCGACTCAGAACAGAGAACGGAAATTTTTACACTGGTCTCCTCCAATATGAGTTACTGGGGTGGATACGCTCTCTTAAGTGTAACTATTAGCTCGGGATACCCAATTAGACTCCTGATGGAGTCACGATAGACACAATTATGGATTCCAGAAGGAATCCCGATAGCAACACTATAGACTCCCGGAGGAATCTCGCTAGACGCTGAGTAGACTCCAAAAGGAATCTCGATAGCCACAAAGTCAGACTCCAAAAGGAATCTCGATAGTCACAAAGTAGACTCCAAAAGGAATCTCGATAGCCACAAAGTTAGACTCCAAAGGAATCTCAATAGCCACAATATTAGACTCCAAAGGAATCTCGATAGCCACAATATTAGACTCCAAAGGAATCTCGATAGCCCCAATAGTAGACTCCAAAGAATCTCGATAGCCACAATATTAGACTCCAAAGAATCTCGATAGTCACAAAGTTAGATTCCAAAGGGAATCTCGATAGTCACAAAGTTAGATTCCAAAGGGAATCCCGATAGTCGCAAAATTAGATTCCAAAGGGAATCCCGATAGTCACCAAGTTAATTTCAGCGTATCCCCAGTAACTCTATTCACCAGATGAAGTCGCCGCTGCCTTGGCTGCCGCCAAGCGTTTCACAAAAGGGCGGACGTTAGCCGCCGCGAAAATAGTCACAATATACAATAGATGGTGAAGGCGTTTTACACAATAATTAAACCGTTAACATTGCCGAGGGTAGTATTAACCCACCCGCAGCCTCAGAAGCACACCCGCAAGTGCCCATTGGCACTAATAACGAAATGGAAAAGGGCACAAGATAAGCCGCTCACCGATCACAAACTTGGAGAGGAAGCTGCGTTGTCGTCCTCGTAATTGCTCGTGGCTGGAGTGAGGATCCTTGATAGCGTTTTTCGGAATAGTTCACGTAGCACCAATATCACTGAGATGACTGAGTTGATTCTTGCCGAATTCTAGCTGAATTTATACACGCCGATCGAGTTCTCCGGGCGCGACGATTGGCTCCTGTCTGCGTTTAATCACCTCGTGATTGGCTCCAGGGTTCCTCACTTACTTTCTTAGGATCTTCTAAGGACTGTATTATCTGCACAGCGTATTTCCGCGGAAGTTCGGCGGCTTGGCCAAAAATCGCCGTCTTCCTTAGCGGAAGCAAAAACAGAGTTCTGACTCGCGTTAGAACTCTGGCAGGGCCGCAGGTAGTCGATAATCGACACCCTGCCCTATAATGAAGGGAGGAATCCTTCAGGGCTGATAATTCCTCTATCAACCCTATACACAAAAATCCACTCACATAGCGGGCACGAAGGTGTGCCTCGCGAGTGGAAGACACGAAAATGTCGAAGTTGCCCACACGTTGCCACAACGGTGGTTCAACGGTGAGGGCAGAGAGAATTTGGAGCCGGCTCTTCCGCACCCCCAAGCCCAGTCCGGAGCAGGCAAGTGGGTGTCCCTCTGTCCCTTCCGACCGAGAAATCGGAGGGCTTCGACCACTAACTGGCATCAGTCTGGAAGTTCCTAATCCTAAGTAAAATAAGCAATTTCTCCGCGCGATGCGGCCCTGAATCCGCTGCTCTACGCAGCGGTGCGTAGATGGTCGACGCCAATGGGTGGTGATCCGACTCCTATGCTGTGTATTGGTTACGCTGTAACTCAAAGGTGTTAACTGTTCCCCCTAGGTGTCGTTGGGAACCTTAATTGTTCACTCATTTCATCTAATTCGCTACCAATTCCCACCCCGAGCCCCGAGCGTGTCCGAGGACGTGCAATACGCTGAATCTTGTGACGTGCAGCAAAACTGCAACGTCACAGTACATACTAATGATGTGTCGCAATCTCGCAAGACTTCCACGGCCGCATGTTGTCTGGAGCCCAAATGCCCTGATAGGGGGTTTGTTCGGAGTGGCGGTTTGCTCGGTTTCCAACCAGTTTGCGATTTGCTTTCTCGTAAGGTGCTGCTGCGTTTGACGATTGGAAACTGGTTGGAAACTGAGCAAACTGCCACTCCGAACAGACCCAGGGTCTCTGGGTTTGTTGGAAGCCCTCTACATCAGCCACAACGTAACGATCGTTCCTTAATTTCCGGATGATCTCGTATGGACCTTTAAATCTTGGGATCAGTTTTTTAGACACGCCGGGTGTTGTTTCGAAGTTCTTCAGCATTACCAAATCTCCTACTTCATAGCCATGCGGAGGTTTATGCTTTTTATCGTAGTACCGCTTGTTGTACTGTTGTGACGCGACATTTTTTGTTCGGCTCTTTTTCGGACGTCCTCGATGCTTTGCGTCTTAGAGGCGATATTAGAATCTAGGTACAGCTTTAATTGATCTGGAATATTTCCTCTCTGACCGACTCCGAACAATAGTTTGCAAGGGGTTTCGCCTGTCGTTTTGCTCACCGTATTGTTTAGTGCGTACTCGACATTATCTAGCACTTGATGCCAGTGTTTCCCAGGGCGATCTTCGGCTAATTTCGCCAGCATTGGGCCAAGAACGCGGTTATATCGCTCGACCTGGCCGTTCGCTTGCGGCGACGCTGTAGCTATTTTTACATGCCTAATACTATTGTCATTAAGGAATTCCTCGAAGTCTTTTGAGGTGAAGCCGCTGCCTCGATCAGAGACGCTCGTGTTCGGTCTACCGTAGTGCGAAAAATAGAGCCTAAGACACGCGATTGTTTCCCTAGACGACGTCGTTTTCGTCGCATATAATTTGACGTATTTACTGAATCCGTCAACCACTAGCAGTACATGACGTTTGACGGCACGCTCGCGATCTATCGGACCAAAGTGGTCAATGTGGATTGTATCGAAGGGCACATTCCCTTTCGGTATGCTATAAAGGGTTCCTTCACCCTTGCCCGTCGGCGGGGAGTAAGAGATGCATTTCAAGCAGTTTTTTATGTGTTCGACAACCTTATCTCTAGCTTTAGGAAACCAATAGCTTTGTAGGATGGTGGAAGTTGTTTTGTCGGCTCCTAAATGCCCCATTTCATCGTGATAACGGAAAATCACATTCTTTTTCATGGCGCTCGGTACGTAAAACAACAAATCATCGCCTCGTTTGCGATACACGAGACCATTTCGCATCTCGAACAAATGATGCTCTCTTGCTTCTAAATCTTTTCTAATTTCGGCTATTGTTGGGTCCTGGCTCTGCATTAACGATAAGTTGAGTTCGAACGAGTTTACTTCCACTATTAATACTGTTGCCGATCTGCTTAGGGCATCCACGTGGCCCATGCGTGCACCGGGCCTGTGCTCGATTTCATAATCGTAACTTTGTAACTCCAGCGCCCATCTTGCGATTCGCGGGTTGATCTCCTTTTTATCGAGGGTCATCCGAAGGGAGTTACAATCGGTAAGTATTTTAAACTTGACGCCTTGCAAGTACACTCGAAATCTTCGCAAGGAATATATAATGGCTAGAGTCTCGAGCTCAAAGCTATGATATCGGCTTTCGGTTTCGGTGGTGCGTTTCGAAAAATAAAAGATTGGGTGTAGCTTCATATCGGCCTTTCGTTGGAGAAGATGCCACCGCTTTCCCGATTTCGCCGTTCTCGTTGGCTTGTCAGGAAAGCGGGGAATACTTCGACCGAGCCTCCTCTCTGAATCCCGAGTCCTCTGGGCGCTTAAAGGGCGCCAGGCCCCGTGACCGAGACCAAAATTTATAAGAATGTGCTACCCAGAGGAGATGGAAAACTCGAGCGAGAGAGAAAGCTCGGTGGGAAACGCGAATGTTGGCCCGGCTGGCCAGATGTAATGGGAGAGGGGCGGGGAACAAGGGAGACCGGTGACGACACACTGGGCGAACGAATAGCTGAAGAATGTTACCCAAAAGTTGTGTTAAATAACAGCGCCCTGTTTATTTATGTCGGGCGGACCGACGGTGCTACAACTAAATAACCTACGGCAAATCGAGCTAACGCGCTCTCGATCCTAAGCCACAAGGGCCCCTGTACAATTTAATCACGCAGTAGGGAAACGCGTCGCGAGCGATCGACAGATGGTCGGTCGATTACCGGACTGCTACAATTAAGGAAGCCGAACTTCCGCAGACGTTGTACGCCGCAAATCTCTAGAGGAACGCACGCCCGTTCGAATGGGCTATCGATCGCGAATCCCGGAAACAAGTGGCAAGATGGCGGCCACTTTGTTCGGCGAACGCAGTCTACAATGCTACCACGCGACTCAGATGCGAAGTGCGAATTCGCACCAAGGAAGGCAGGGCACAAACATGCTTATTGGACTCTAATAGCAAATACAACAAATACGAGGAACCCGACTACTGGGCTCGGAACTTTACGGAAAGATCCCAAAGGATAGGGGAAGAGGGTGCGAGGCTTACCCTGATCTTAATTCGGCCGGTGGTTTTTAGCCGATTATTCCTCCTTAATCCAGTCGGACTGGTCACAATAAGTTCCAGACGTCTGGTCGTTCGAATTTCGGTATCTTTCGGCAGTCTCTCTCTTCTCTCTCGTCACTCACTCTCTAATCAACAAAAAGCGCTCGGAAGGCTAGTAGTCGCTAGGACGGTCGCAATCTGAGTGACGAGAGAGAGCCCCTAATTCGTTAAGCGGCCTCACACCCTCAGCGCCACTACCCCCGGATCCTTCCGTGGCTCCATCCGTTAGACGGTGTCGAAATCGATCCCGCGCGCTAGGACCGACTTCGACCTCATGTATCGACCGCCTTGGGCGATCCGCCGAGCTGAGCAGGTCGAACATCAAGAGTGACGGGCATCCAACGTCGTCGCCTCGTCGTCCCTCGGTTGGTTGTCCGTCCTCAGGGGCGTCTCCAGCGTCGGCTGGACGGGCCCCAGCTTATCCAGCCTGGCAGGTTGCGCATCCCTGTGAGCCGGACTCTTCTCCTCGCCTAAACGGATAGCCGTCCCACTAGGTGGCTCAGTCCGTCGCGCCTACCTAGGTGCCTCTCGGCGTTCCAATTCGCATTAGTGCCTGTTATTTTCGCCTGTGCCTGCCTTGGAGCGACGATGTCGGGTTAGCCCGCGCGTACGAGTGTGAGAGAGAGAGAGAGACACGGCGGGCGTTCGCCCGGCCTCCCTTGCTGGAGCGAGGAGAACGTGTGGCGAGGCAAACTAGCCCCGTCACACCCCCCCCCCCCCCTTTAAGGGGGCCGGGTTTATCCGCTGCCCCACACTCCTCGTACCCAAATCCTTTTGCCTTTTCGGGCTCCTCGTATCGTTGCTCCAATTCAGGCGAACTCGATTTCCTTCACCCTGTTGAATTGGACGGACATAAGTACATGTATCACAGGCACGCTTGACTAGATGTTAATGAATGATATTACCTCCTCGTACGTAGGACACACACGACTAGTGTTGACTAGGTCTTAAGCTATCTTTACTACTCTACAGGTGACTAGAGGGGTAGATCACGTAGGTGGTGAGAAGACGTGACGCTGGTAATCTTGTTCCAGGCGATCCGGTGAAGGCAGCTAGCAGCAGGCGATCCTGCAGTAGACAGCTGCGCGCGCCGATTCCTCTTCGCAGTCGTACGGCCACGTGCTCGCCGGCCGCCATCAGCTGTGCGTTGCCGGCGCTTGGTGGCTCGCCCGTACTCCGCTGTCGGCGATGATCGGGAATCTTCGCGGCGGCTCGGCCGCCGCGCTGGTCTTGCGGGCTGCTGTCCCGTTCGGCTGGTGCTCGCTGACTTCGGCAACCGTCGGTGATCTTCGGCCGAGCGCTCGGTGCTCGGTGTTCCGCTGCTTCGCTGGTGGTGAGGCACAGGTGTTATCTGCCTCGGCGTGGTTCCGCCCTTCCCTCCTGCTCGTAATACCACGCTCAGGTGTTTAAAGAGCGTGGCAGCGAATACTTTGCACGAGCGTGCCTGGTCTTCGGGCGTCTCTCCCGTCTTCTCTGGCCGGTGTTAGCCATGCAGTCTTTTGTTATCGTTCAGTGTTTTGGTGTGGGGGGGTGGGGGGCTTGGCCCGAAGGCCGGTGGAATTCGCCCCCCTCGACCCCGGGTCGCGGGTGGTCGGCGGCCCTTCTTCTCGCGGCCGCGGTTGGTCGGCGGCCGCTAGCTCCTCGGCCGCATTTTCGCGGCAAATTTAGCCTCCTGGCGGTGCCAGGGGCGCGAGGAGTAGTGGCACCGAAGAGCCGTGGTGCCCTTGGCGCCACATCGGCGGCAGTATTTTCCCCTTGGAAGGGGGCACCGGGACTGCATGTGGCCCGGACTGCCACAGTTCCAGCAGGAGTTGGTGGGTTGCTCCATCAAGGCATGGAGGCGGTCTGGGTCCCGAAGATCTTCGGGCCGCGCTCCATACCTCCACAGGACCTCGGTGACGAGGGCGGGGTTGCCCTGTGGTCCCGGGGCTGGGGCTGGAGGAGTTTGGGCCTCGTGGGCCGCCCTGGCCTCCCTTTGCGCCTGCCGGATTCCTTCTACCCGGTCGGCCAGTAGTCCTAACGGGTTGATTTCGGTCGGTCTTACTCCTCTTCTTTGGCCCCGACCGATCGGGGGCCTGGCCCTATTAACGGGCGTCGGAGCTCGACTCGGGGCGAGGAGACGCCTGCCTCTTGCCCGGGCCCGGAGAGCCAGGCTCTCTTCTTTGGGTAGTTCTGTCTCTGGCCACATCCAGGGCACTTCCTGGACGTCCAGTGCTGAGACGAAGGAGTCATCCGACTCGCTCGTCTCCTCCGCCCGTGCTTTTCCTTGCTCGGACATCCTGAAAGGGGAGACCCGCACACCAATAACACTCTATTCTACCCTCTACGTCAATTCAACACCTTAGATATTTATACATTAAAAAGTACATAAATGCCCCTTATCCTTAAAGGGTGCCCACGTACGGCTTTAATTCCTGTACATGTACTTTGCCAGCCTGTCTGCCTTCCATGGTTTCGCACTCATAGACTGCCGGCGATAGTTTTTTCGCGATACGGAAGGGTCCGTGGAACTTCGTAGCTAGTTTTGCCGCAAAATTATGTGCTGCCGAAGACAGCACGTGTTGCCTCTTCAACACTAGGTCACCCACCCGAAACTCGCGATTCCTTCGCCGCAAATTGTAGTGATGGCTGGTCTTTACATAAGCTGCTTCCAGGCTTTCGAGCACCCATTTCCGCAGGTCGCCTATTTTTCCCATGCGATCCGACCATTGTGCACGGTCGGTTGGAGACGTGTCCCCTGTCTCAGCTCCGCTCGCCTCCTCCCCCTCACGGAAACAGCGAGCCGGAACGGGCTCGCGACCGAAATTAAGGAAAGCCGGCGATGTTTCGATCGCGGAGTGATTCGCGGTGTTATATGCGAACCGGAGCTGAGGAAGATAGACATCCCAATCGCGATGGTCTTGGTCAATATAGGCGACGATCATAGTTTTTAAGACGCGGTTAATCCGTTCGACAGGATTCGCATGTGGGTGGTAAGGAGGAGTGGTGGCCAGACGTAGTCCATATTCCGCCGCGAGTTTCTTGAGCGTCGTATTCACGAACGCTGTACCGTTATCTGTTAGTAGGACTTTGGGTACACCCCATCGTGAAAAAAATAAATCCTCAAGGGCGTCGCCGATCTTTTTCCCGGTAGCTTTTCTAAGCGGGCAGACTTCAATCCATTTCGTAAAAAGATCTTGGATTACCAGGATATACATAAAGCCTGCCCGACTACGCGGGAGCGGTCCCATTACATCCGCGGCTATCACGGTCCATGGGCTGCGAATTATACGGCGGCCCATTTCGCCGCCGGCAGGCGCTTGCTCGACTTTTGTCAGTTGACATGTTTCGCACTTATTTACATATTTCGCGATATCCCGATACATTCGCGGCCAATAATATCTAATCGCGAGCCGTTGGTATGTTTTCTCGCGCCCGAGGTGTCCTGCTTGCGGCTCGTCGTGCGCTTCGGATAAGATTTCTAATTTTTCCGAATTTTTGGGAACCCATTTCCACTCATTCAGGTCGCCTTTTAATAATTCCGATGTTATTGGATTGGTTCGCTTAAAAAACAGCCGTTCTCCTTCTACTTTCCAATCCCGGTTGTCCGGGGATTTTGATACGGCCGCGTATTTCGCGTCGTACCAAGGATCGGGAAGAGCGGCGATTTGTGCTAATTTTTCTGCGACCTGAATTTCGTGTACGTGGGTCAGCGCACCGACGACCGGGTGGACATTATGTAACGGCGGGCTAATGTTATCTGCGAGCTCGCTCGCGAGGGCCTCTGTTTCGAACATTCGCGAAAGTGCGTCGGGAACGTGATGCAATGCTCCCTTCCGATGGATAATTTCAAAATCGTAATTTTGCATGTCAAGTGCCCATCGAGCTAAGCGACCTGTCGGATCTTTCAAATTTTTCAGCCAGCGTAGGCTGCTATGGTCCGTGATAACCGTGAAATGGTAACCCTCTAAATACGGACGAAATTTTCGGATGGCCCATAAAACGGCTAAACACTCTTGCTCGGTTGTCGTATACTTTCGTTCGGCGTCATTTAACGTACGACTTGCGTAGGCCACCACACGTTCTACTCCTGAAATATCTTGCGTTAAGACTGCACCGAATCCCACAGTGCTCGCGTCCGTTTGTAATACAAAGGGCAGCTCGAAATGCGGGCAGATTAACACGGGCGCGGTAGCTATCATCTGTCGGAGATGTTCGAACGAAGATCTTTGCGCGTCGGTCCATGTCCATTTTCTATCTTTGCGCAGTAGCTGGGTTAAGCTTTTGGCGATTGTGGCGAATCCCGGGATAAACTTCCGGTACCAAGAAGCCATGCCGAGAAATCGCTGTAACTGCTTCACCGTACGCGGTTCCGGATATTCGAGAATCGGCCGAATTTTCTCTTGATCTATTTTGAGGCCGTCCTCATGAACAATAAACCCGAGATACCGGACTTCAGACCGGCAGAATTCACATTTCTCCGGATTTATTGCTAGGCCGGCGTCCTGTATTTTATCCAGAATCCGTCCCAGCCACTGCACATGCTCGTCAAAGGTGGTAGTTACGATGATAATGTCGTCCAAGTATGCAAACGCGAACGGCTCCATTTCCGCCCCGATTAAACTATCTAGCAATTTTTGGAATGTCGCGGGCGCGTTGGTCAGGCCGTACGGCATACGAATAAATTGATGCAGTCCTCTTCCAGGCACTGTAAAAGCCGTAATTTCCTTACTCTCTTCCTCTAACGGAATCTGAAAGTAGGCCTGACTCAGATCTAACGTCGAGATATATCGGACTGCCCGAAGTTTATCCAAAATGCTGTTCATAATCGGCAACGGATACGCGTCTTTCCTCGTCGCGTCATTGACTTTGCGGAAGTCTAAGCAAAATCTATAGGTGCCGTTCGGTTTACGCACCATAACGATCGGACTGGACCACGCGCTGTTCGAAGGCTCAATAATACCATCCGCGAGCAATTGGTCGACTTGTTCATAAATAGCTTCGCGAACTTTCGGCGAAACTTGATAATACCGTTGTTTAATGGGCGGATGGTCGCCCACGTCGATTTTGTGTTTAATGAGCGCCGTGCAGCCGGTCTTAGAAATTAAATTGCTCAATCTTTGTTCCAAGAAAATTTTCAAACGTTCGTTTTCGCCTTCGGTAAGGCGACTGATACCTCGCAAGCTCGGCCGTATATAATCGCCAGTCTGAAACGGATAAAAATGATCCGGTCTCGCCAGAAAAATCGATTTGCGCCATGGAAAAATGGGAATAATTCCAAATTTGTCAATTGCGTCAACACCCAGTATCATACGCTCTCCCAAAGCCTCAATCACCTGTAAATAAATACGTCTTGTCTCCCGCTCTATTTTAATATTAACGTGACCGGCATATTTCGCGCAACGAACGGTTTCGTCCGCAAGTGCATAATATCGGGGAACTACGGGCGCGAGAGGTGCGGCCGTGCCGAGACTTTGAGCGAACTTTTCGCTCACGAAACTCTCGCTGGCCCCCGTGTCCACGAGCGCGTTCACTATTATATTTTCTACGGTCACCGTGATATAAAGGAGCGGGATTGGTTTGTGTGAGGATTTGGAAGGCGTAGGTGGTTCAAATTCCTCCTCTCGCTCTGAGTCCTCGAATGTCGTGGAGGCCTCGTCATCTCCTGCCGTCGCCAATGCCTCGCTTAGCGCCGGTCGGCCTCGTTTCCCGAACATTTCGGGCATTTGGCGGTCGGTGTTCCCGCCGTATCGCACCGGACACAGTGCGGAATTTCGGCCGCTCTGCACTGGCTTTTCCGGTGACCTGTTCGTCCCCATCTCCAACATCGAGGTGGTAATCCGGAAGCGGTTGCAGCTGATGGTGGCGGAATGCTGCTTGTGGTCTTCCTTCCGACCGCTGGAGACGTCACTTTATTTAGCCGACCTCGGTTGTTGCGCTTCGGCGATGGAGAAGGAGGAGGAGCTGTAGTGGGAGGAGGGGGTATCTGGGCGCAACAATAATGGTGCGCCTGATACTGGTGCTCGCAATGACTGGCCACGGGCGCACATGTTTCTGGCGGATGATAAGGCGCGAAGGGAGGCGGTGTTCCCGAAACATAATACGGCGGATAGTTTGCCGTACCGCTCGTGCCTACTGGCGGCGGAGCTTGCGGAGGCGCGGACCAACGCCCTGCGGGAGCGGTAACGTAATATGTGGGCGCGGCGGTCCCCGATGCCCTATTAGTATTATTCGATTCCACTCCGCCACTCGGGGCCCCATAGTGAGGAGCGGACAGTCTATGGGCAGGTACGGGAGATGGAGGAGCACTGGCGTGCGGGTGGGAGAGCCCTGTCGCCCTCGGCGACACGTGGGCTAGCACTTCTTCTGGTGCATCTTCCTCCCAACCGGTCACCAACTCCGCCAACTCGTCGTATGTTCGGAAAGAATTTTTTGGGATTAAGGTACGGTAATAAGGACGCATGTTTTTGTAAATAATTTCCCGAAGCGCGGCTTCGGAATAACCGGGATCAATTCTCTCAGCCCGTCGGTGTACGTCTGCCAGATAAAGAAAGAAGGGTTCGCCTGGCTGCTGTCGTCTATCCAGAATTTCCCTCATCCGGTCCAGGCTCGGCTTCCGTTCGAAGGCTTTTAGAAAACCGGCGACGAAGGCAGTCCATGTCCGGTGGAATCGGCTGGTGGCCAAGTACCAGTCTTCGGCCAGTCCTCCCAGGAGAACGAGCACGTTGGGTATTAGCTGCCTTTCTGGTATCCCATGAAAGCGTGCTCGCGCTTCGATCGCTGACAAAAATCGATCGGCGTCTTCTCCGGGATTTCCGTGGAAGCGATGCGGCCACTGGGACATGATTTTGCCGATGATGGGATCTACCGTGCCTTCTCGGCTTGATTGGTACCGAGGTACTCGTGTGGGATATTCGTCTTCTCCCTCGTGTGGCAGGCGATAAGTAGCCGGTGCTGTGACGTACTCCTCGTGCTGAGAGATGGGTGGGGTGGGTGGGTTGTGCCACCGCTTTCCCGATTTCGCCGTTCTCGTTGGCTGGTCAGGAAAGCGGGGAGTACTTCGACCGAGCCTCCTCTCTGAATCCCGAGTCCTCTGGGCGCTTAAAGGGCGCCAGGCCCCGTGACCGAGACCAAAATTTATAAGAATGTGCTACCCAGAGGAGATGGAAAACTCGAGCGAGAGAGAAAGCTCGGTGGGAAACGCGAATGTTGGCCCGGCTGGCCAGATGTAATGGGAGAGGGGCGGGGAACAAGGGAGACCGGTGACGACACACTGGGCGAACGAATAGCTGAATAATGTTACCAAGAAGTTGTGTTAACTAACAGCGCCCTGTTTATTTATGTCGGGCGGACCGACGGTGCTACAACTAAATAACCTACGGCAAATCGAGCTAACGCGCTCTCGATCCTAGGCCACAAGGGCCCCTGTACAATTTAACCACGCGGTAGGGAAACGCGTCGCGAGCGATCGACAGATGGTCGGTCGATTACCGGACTGCAATAATTAATGAAGCCGAACTTCAGCGGACGATGTACGCCGCAAATCTCGAGGGGAACGCACGGCCGTTCGAACGGGCTATCGATCGCGAATCCCGGCAACAAGTGGCAAGATGGCGGCCACTTTGTTCGGCGAACGCAGTCTACAATGCTACCGCGCGACTCAGATGCGAAGTGCGAATTCGCACCAAGGAAGGCAGGGCACAAACAGGCTTATTGGACTCTAATAACAAATACAACAAATACGAGGAACCCGACTACTGGGCTCGGAACTTTACGCAAAGATTCCAAAGGATAGGGGAGAGGGTGTGAGGCTTACCCTGATCTTTTAACGGCCGCTGTTTTAGCCGCTTCTTCTAATCCCAGTCGGGCTGGTCTTAGTCTCCAGACGTCTACTGGTTGGCAATCGTTCGAATATGGCTTCGCTCTCTCTCTCTCTCTCGTCACACTCACTAAGCACAAAGAAGTCGCTCGGAAAATACGCTACAACTAGCTTTCGCTACGGTGGTCGCAATCTGAGTGACGAGAGAGAGCCCCTAATTCGCTAAGTGGCCTCACACCCTCAGCGCCGCTACCCCCGAATCCTCCCGTGGCTCCATCCGTTAGACGGTGTCGAAATCGATCCCACGCGTTAGGACCGACTTCGACCTCATGTACCGACCGCCTTGGGCGATCCGCCGAGCTGAGCAGGTCGAACATCAAGAGCGAC
Source organism: Ectemnius cavifrons (assembly GCA_964023945.1). Lineage (NCBI taxonomy): Eukaryota > Metazoa > Arthropoda > Insecta > Hymenoptera > Crabronidae > Ectemnius > Ectemnius cavifrons. Next base: position 46,469 of record CAXIEQ010000253.1, on the reverse strand, counting down.
GGGCATCCAACGTCGTCGCCTCGTCGTCCCTCGGTTGGTTGTCCGTCCTCAGGGGCGTCTCCAGCGTCGGCTGGACGGGCCCCAGCTTATCCGGCCTGGCAGGTTGCGCATCCCTGTGAGCCGGACTCTTCTCCTCGCCTAAACGGATAGCCGTCCCACTAGGTGGCTCAGTCCGTCGCGCCTACCTAGGTGCCTCTCGGCGTTCCAATTCGCATTAGTGCCTGTTATTTTCGCCTGTGCCTGCCTTGGAGCGACGATGTCGGGTTAGCCCGCGCGTACGAGTGTGAGAGAGAGAGAGAGACACGGCGGGCGTTCGCCCGGCCTCCCTTGCTGGAGCGAGGAGAACTTGTGGCGAGGCAAACTAGCCCCGTCACAAAGAATAGCGCCGAATCCGATCGAGCTTGCGTCGCAGTGCAGCTCGGTTTCGTCTTTTGGGTTATAAATCGCTAAGATCGGGGCGTCCACCAATTTGGCTTTAAGGCGCTGAAACGCTTCTAATTCCTGTGTACCGAACTTAAATGCCGCGTCCTTTTTGAGCAAGTCATAGAGGGGTTTTGCGATGAACGCGAAGCGTTCAATAAATTTTCTAAAATACGAGCATAGCCCTAGATAGCTCTGTACTTCGCGTGTATTCTGCGGCACCGGGAATTTCTCGACTGCCTCCGTGCCACTTTTTGTTGGTCTCACGCCTTCCTGCGTGATATAATACCCTAAGTATTCAATCTCCGTGAATAAAAACTTGAATTTATCCATGCGCAATTCCATTTTATTCCGGACTAGTAAGGAGAAGACGCGTTTCGGAGTTTTGAGGTGGTGCTCAAGAGTTTGTGTCGATACTAAAATATCGTCCATATAAACGACTACGTCGCCGGTTCTGATTAACTCAGAAAGGGCCTCGTTGACGAACCGTTGAAAACGGGAAGGCGCTGTCTTAAGGCCAAAAGGCATCTTTAAATATTCAAAATGCCCGAGAGGGGTCACAAACGCAGTATATTTGATAGAGTTTTCCGCCATCCGGATATGGTGAAACCCATCTTTCAAATCCAGTAGGGTGAAGTATTTTTTGCCACATAAAACGTCTAATTGGTCCTCAACCAATGGTAGAGGATAGTTATCGCGTGCTAAGACTTTGTTTAGAACACGGTAGTCTATGCACATGCGGAGTTCTCCGCTCTTTTTATTTACCAGAACGATCGGCGAAGCGTATTCGAAGTCGCTTCTCCTAATGATTTTCCTATCGATTAGATCGTCCAAGATCACGCGTAATTTATCTTTCTCTGCATATGAGATTCTTCGCGGCAGGAAATGGAATGGTTTGGCGTTCTTTAAGGTCAGAGTAAGCTCAGCATCAACCGCGGGTGTATCAGGTCGTTGAGGCGTAAGGTACTCTGCGGTGTACATTTGTTCTAATTCTAATCGATCCTTATGCGCGATGTTCCGATCCACGACTAATAGATCAGCGGCGCTCTTTACACTCGCATCGATCTCGATGTTCATGATTTCGAAATTTCGATCTGCCTCGCATTGCAGTGATTTCAACGTTATCCCGAATAGTTTTAATACATCACGTCCCAACACGACGGGTGTGTACATTGTATCGTCCGGAACAACTAAGAGGGAAACATTTTTTCTCGAAACTTCGTCTATAACGATCGTGACTCGAATTACTCCGATTGGGTTTAACGGGGACTTATTTATCCCAAAAAATCGATCGTGCACGCCTTTGGCGAGTTGCTCAATGCCTACGGGGACAAACTTTTGCTTAATGAAGCTAATCGGACTACCCGTATTGGTCAGCGTGCGTAAAGTTATAGTATGGCTTACGTCTCCGTTCTCTACAATATACTTAACAGTCCGGTGAAAATCGTCTTCATCCGTCGGCAACTCCTGCACGCACGTTACTTGGGGCTTTTCGTTTCTCGGGCAGCTCGGCGCGAGGTGTCCCGCCTCTCCGCAGCGAAAACAGGATCCCCTCTCCCTTCTAGGCAGTTGGCACTCCTTTGACAGATCTCCTTTCCGGTTGCAATTGTAGCACCGAATTGCAGTGGCTCGCGCTCTGCTATCTTCCCTCGGTCCCCTCGGGGCAGCAGCCGCACGTGAGGGGGCGGCGTGTCCAGCCGAAGCCCTCGATGATGGAGTCAGCGTGATTTTTTTGAAATTTTCCATCAATGCCGACACCGAAGTAAAGTTTTGCATCCTTGCTTGATTCCGCAGATTTGTATCCGGAATCCCGTCTATCACGTAGTCAATCAACTCGTCTTGGGCAATCGGAACTTGGTTTGCTAGGATTAGCTTATCGTAATAATAATCGCCGAATGTTTCGTTATTTTTCCATTCCCAGTTCTCGAATCCCCGTCTTCGTTGCAGCCGGCTTTCTCGATGGTCAAACATAATTTCCATATTGGACAGAAGTTCTTCGATTCCCATTTCCAAGTATTCGATTCTGGAATGAAACCACCGCAGCACTTTTCCCTTCACCTTCGAACTGACTAAGATTCTCGCGAGGTTGTCGTCCAGATCGTACGTTGTCACCAAAAGCTGCAATTGTTTTTTCGAATTCTGAAAGGACTGACCCACTCCATCAAATTCGCTGAGCAGATCGCTAACGGCTTTTATGTTGACACTCGCTCTGGATGCATTTGAGCTCGCGTTTGAACCGGAGGTGTGAGGGGTTAGCGCGCTTTCTCGTGCCGCCACGCGTAATTCTCTCTCCAACAGGGCGTTTTCTCGACGCAGCAAGTCCAGCTCTTTTCGCAACTGCTCTTCGGTAGTAATTGTCGTCGCTGCCGGTCGGCCTAGTCCAGCTTCGTCGGGCTGAAGAGCATCGTCTTGTTCCGTGGCTGCTGAGGGGTTCGATTGCCCTGCCTCAGCCGCACCGTCTCCCTCATTTATCGTCATCCATGCTCTCGTCGGATCATACTGGTCCAGACGTTGCACAAGATCGACTTTGTTGCCCGTTGTTGCTAGTTGGAGCTGTCGTAATATTTCTTTCAGTTCATGAACGGTAAAATCGGATGGATTTTTCGTCATTTTGACGTCGTACAAAATATTCACACAGAATAGTTAGACTGTTCCCGGGCACACAGAATCACCTCGGGTCACTTGGAGCCGTCGCACGAGAGCCACACGTGATCGTTGCCGATCATAGACAATGGTCGCACGTAAATTGTCACACAGACTAACGGCGTTGCCTCGATTCGTGGTATTATGTTCCGAATGCCACGTATTAGCTCTCAGATACACTGTACCGCTTCCCGAGTTACGATCCCACTTCTGAGAAATTGTAGGGAATTTTAGGAGGATTGAATAATTGGGACAACGACCATATAAGGCACGACGATTTATTTTTGCGAGACTCTCTCTTACACAGGTTGCGTTCGACTGACGACCTTTCTATCGGCCAGCGACACGTAGAAGGTGTTCCCTTTTTTTGTATTTTGACCGACTCGACCGTTGCCATCGTGGCCATAACAGCACGTCGGCCGCTTAGAACGCCGTCAAGGACGCATATAGGTGTCGACAAGAGCTCTTTTTCGCACCGCCTTACAATGCAATAACAATGGTTAGCGTTAAACAATTTCGAAAAAATTTATAATGGGACCAAACTGTGAGCATCCTCTATAAGATAGGTATGGTTTCATCCCGATCGGTCCACCCATCTCAGAGTTCTCGCCGGACAAACATTAAACAAACAAAAAATATAGCGGTCGAATTGAGTACCTCCTCCTTTTCGAAGTCGGTAAAGAAAAGACGTTTTATATATGTGGAGGAAGGACGTACAAGAAGGAGGCACGAAATACGACAAATATAATTTTATAAATAGTCAAACATTTGACCGCTTTCAAGAGGCTCGCAAATGTTTCGAACAGGTCGAGTGTTAAACTTATTATTTTTGTACGCATTCAAATAAATATTTTGTAAATTTAATTGAAATTAAATTACTATAGGTGACAACGAGAACGCTACAGCAGTGGGCAATGGTAGCAGCATTTCCTTATATGTCGGAAAAGTTCAAGTTGTGTGCCAGCCGAAGTTGGGCTGATGCCTTCAAAATTAAGCATAAAATTAAGCAACGTAAAATAACGAAATTTATTAGCAAAAATGACTGCGCTAATTTCGAACAATCAGTAGCAGCAGCTGAAAGATTTAGGGTCCAGATAAGAGCAATCTGTCCAAAAACATTAAAATGTAAAAAAATGCGCCAAGTAGCAGTTTGAATCCCCTATAAAATTGAGATATAACAAAAAAGATATAGATATCATTTAAGAAAGCCAAGTTTTCATTCAAAGATACCTCGATTTAACTGGCATTATCAATTAACAACAAATTAACAATAAATTACCGATTAACAATACAAAAAATCTTGGCGTGTGCGCACTTCATTGCGAGGTAAAAAGGCAATGGAAAACTGATTTATCACTAGAACTACCGACGATTGTTATGCTGCTATAACGATCCACGTAAAAACAAGTCATTTCGACTCGTTCGGTAGTACTGGTGTTAAACCTATCACTGACTTTACTACAATGTGAGTAAATCCTAATAAATCTTTCATTTTGAATCATATATACTATATACAGCGACCTTGTTTTACCATTTTTTGCCTCCAATAAATGAATTTTCTTCGATTTCATGAGCATTGTCCAGTGTCTCATTGTCATAACTGACAAGGACATCATTCTTTCCCAATATCGATAAGAAGGAGGTTCTCCGTTCATCGCGTATATGTTTCTTTAAACGTTTTTTAGTAACATTGCCGGAACAGGTGCGTCGAATGAAGTGCGCACACGCCAAGATTTTTTGTATTGTTAATCGGTAATTTATTGTTAATTTGTTGTTAATTGATAATGCGAGTTAAATCGAGGTATCTTTGATTGAAAGCTTGGCTTTCTTAAATGATATCTATATCTTTTTTGTTATATCTCAATTTTGTAGGGGATTCAAACTGCTACTTGGCGCATTTTTTTACATTTTAATGTTTTTGGACAGATTTTGTCTTTTTGTTAGTTAATGCTTAACAATAAAGACAACAAAAATTTTAATTATTTACCACTGGTTTGATAAAAAAATTTAAAAGTATCATTTTGTTAAAATGTCAAGTATCATTTATGTTAAAATGTGTACCATCTCCTATACGCGTGTTTATATTATAATGTAATTTTAATGTTACAATATATTTATGACTTAAACATGCACATAAGAATCCATGTTCTGGATCTCTCCAATGTGCGCTTATTACAGTGTCAATAATTAGATCCTAGAGTAATGGTCATTTATAGCCAGCCATTTGTGTTAAAAATGCCTTCAAAGTATGAAAATGCGGAAAAGACGCGCGATCTTTCGCTCGTGCGACTACCCTGCTATTGTTAACGAAAGGTTAACTATTTATTTTTGCATTTCATAAAATAGCAAATAAAGAAATAGGCCAAGCTACGGCCAATGCCGACAAAAGTCTATTGCGAAAGAAGGAACAAAAGCAATATGTATAGATAGAGAATGACGCTAGGCCATGGAAATGGAGAAGTAAGTAAATAAACAAAATTGCTACCCAAAATATTGATTTTGCAATAAAATTGTTTACAGGCTTTATGTTTCTTTCCTCGAGGACAGCAAACAAACGATTCACCATCCCGATTACAGGATGTTAAAGTTTAAGCATTTTCAATATTTGAAGCAATTTTTAAGGCAAATAGCTGGCTATAAACGGCTAGTATTCTAGGATCTAATTACTACCGCTGCCTCGCACATTTTGACCTATATTACGTCCAAATCGGAGAGTTCCAGGTTGTGAACTTTCCACGTTAGGAGCATGATAGCTATTTGTAATAATCAGCGCCTGTTTACTGAATTGGAACTCTTTAACTAAAGTAGTTGTCGAGCCCCATACTTGACAATTTCGAATTTTTAAATATTTTGCTGTACAGTACGTGTAAATTTCTTGACTGCTGTTTGATCTATATTTCTAAATTATCACTGAAACACATTTCTTACTGCATTATCAAAATCAAGCAAAGCATAATGCTGATGTACCAGTAATATTTAGAAATAACAAAGAAATAGTCAAAAAACTTAACGTAGCATATGTTACAAAATTATGAACTCCAAAACTTCTTAAACTAAACAGTTAAAATTTGCTATGCCACTATTGATTACCTATAGCTAATATATCCCTAAATGACAATGATTGGGAAACAATACTTACTAAGTTTGAATTCTTTGCGTTAAGCGTTCCTTGAACTATGCACTTGCCAATTTCGATACTCCATATTTAGATTGTACATGAGGATGTACAGCGTCTTCATTTAGATCTGTCCAGTTCCGGAAAATGGCTGTCGGGCAGAACCGTGAAGTTGGGTAGGTGCGTCTTGGTCATCGCGTGGTTCGTGGCGGTCACGCGGTCGGAGAAGACGGCTGCCGGTCAGCCTGCTGAGAAAGGCATGCATACCGGGTGAGCGTGCGGATATGAAACCGCTGATAGATGTTATATCCGAGACTTGATACGAGTACGAATAGCAATGGGATGCGAATAAAGGATGAGGGTCAGAGTATATAAGCGAAATAAATTATTTATTAAGAGAGGGTGGCTGACAGCGAGATTATAATATCACCTTATTTAGTTGCCATTCTATAATTTATTCAGCGGCTTCTTTGCCTTTCCTCCTGTTTTACCACTTTGTTAATATGCGCTTGAGATAACTAATAATCTCCTGTTAATTGGTTCGCGGTGCCAGATTAAACCCATCCAAATCCAATGAAGGAACTTTATCAGGTGCCTACGATACTTTTTTAAATAAGTATCGCGGTGGCAGTTCAGTAAGGCGATTGAACCCACAACCAAGCGCGCACACGCCAAGATTTTTTGTATGTATTGTTACTCGGTAATTTATTGTTAATTTATTGTTAATTGCTAATGCGAGTTAAATCGAGGTATCTTTGAATGAAAGCTTGGCTTCTTGTATGATATCTATTATCTTTTTTGTTATATTTCATTATATATTATCTTTGTTACATTTTTGTGGGGAAATCCAACTGCTACTTGGCGCATTTTCTTACATTTTAATGTTTTTAGACGGATTTCATGCCTTTTTGTTAGTTAATGCTTAACAATAAAGACAATAAAAATTCTGGGTATTTATCAATGGTTTAATTAATAAATTTAAAAATAAAATTTTATTAAAATGTCAAGTGCCATTTCTGTTCAAATATGCACCATCACCTATGTGCATGTTTATATTATAATGTAACTTTAATGTTACAATGTATTTATAACTTAATCATGCACATAGGAGGAGATCTAAGAAATTGAGCTGAATGTGAGAATATAGATTCCTCAGATAATATACTTTGCACTTGACAAATTCACATTAGCAAAAGAAAAATTACCAATAGCTAGCATGCATTTAAATTGCAAATTAGATAAGCTATACCCTCATACGCACTCTAACATCGGTGTATCTTGACAGCCAAATGCGTAGCTCAGGTAGCGCATAATCTAATGTAATAAAATTTGTTAAACAAGTACTGATTACCAATAGCTAGTATGTCGCTAAATGACACATGATTGGTAATTATTGCTTGCTTACAACATTTTAGTTCTTTAGCTGGTGTTCCTTGAGCGATGAACTTGACTGTCAAGATACTACTAAATTAGACTGCGTATGAGCATTCTGCTTGATTTATGTATTATAATTATAAAGCGTTAAGTCAAGCAATGACTCAGAGTAGCAAAACAGAGATTCCCAATAGCTAGAATGTATTGAAATTGTAAATGACTTGCCTTAACAATTTACAAATTATATTCAATGAGATATATATGCAGGCTCTCTCATTCGCAGTCTAGTTTTGAAGTATCCTGACTGTCAAGTTCTAAGCTGACGGAGTGCAAACCTAAAGAACTAAAATTAGTCCAATCAAGTACTGATTACCAATAGCTACCATTCCCTTAAATTGTAAATAATAGCTAATATTGCTTAAAAGATTAATATCCTACACACTTGACAATTTTAACTATTGGTAATCAGCACTCGTTTACCAAAACAGGGACTTGTGCGTTACGCACTTAACACTTTTAACATTTCATAATTCTTAATAACGATAAGATCACAGGGACAGGCGCAAGGACAGTATAACTCTTTTATTAACTACATAAAGCATGGAATCTGGAACAAATAATAAAATCAGACTATGTCATATAACCATTATGGCACATAACCAACCATGGCATAACCGGCTTAAACAATGTGTCGGTATGACACAGATTACAGATTATAGATCGGTAACGTAAATACGATATTTCCGTTTGCTGCCATCTCGTATGAGAAAAGTGAAAGTCACATTTTTAGGAACACGTTCCCCTGAATCTTAATTTGCCTTGCCTTTTCCACGCGTAAAATAAGCAGGAGAAATTCATATCTCCTGAACAACTGAACCGATTCGCTTGATTCTTGGCTGATTGGATTCAGAAAAATCAGCGATGAAATACAAAATTTAGAAATAAATCCGTGGAGCAGTAACTTTTTCGTAAATCGAGGTGTAAGTTATATATCGGACGAAAACCGCTACACTTCGGGATAAGTATCCTCGGTAGTCGCGCGCTGTACTATATATATAACTACTACTTGGCGCGAGACTCTACCGAGTCTCCTGATTAAATCTTTCACTTTTGTAGTATTTGAATGATGTATCTGTTCAGCAAGTTTGAAATCTGTCACTGACGTGGTTCTTGGGTAAGCCCTTGTCAAACTTGACACTACAAATGTATCGAATAAGAGAATTAATAGAACTTATTAAGTGCTGAGCCTCATCGTAACATTAATTTAGGGGCATACTAGTCGTGGGAAATCAGTATTTGCTCATCAAATTTTAAACCTGTCACCTAAGTGGTTCTTAGCCTACACATTTGACAAGTTGTACACTTTTCACATCTGTTGAATGAAGAGAGAATGTATAATTTAAGCAAAGGACTCCAAATTTGTTGGGCAAATACATATGAGTTGCCAATAGATACCATGCCCTTGAATTGCATCTAATTAAGACCAACGCTTCGTATGTTACATTATACAGATAAGTTGTACCTTCCTCCTATTTGTCACATTATTGAAGTATTAAACTTATAAAATGGGTAATAACAAATTATATTATTATTTTACCGATTAACTAACAAAAAGAATTGAAATCCCCCCAAAACCATTAAAATGAAAAAAAACGCCAAGTAGTCCGTCCCCCACCCCCTCCGCCATCCCGGCTCCCGAACCCACCAACCTTGTCAAAATCATTTAAAAAATTACCAAAAATAGAAATGGATATCATTGGTAAACGAAAGCCAAGTTTTCATTCAAAGATATCTCGAGTTAACTCGCATTAGCAATTAACAATAAATTCACAATAAATTAGCGATTAACAATAATAAAAAAAAACTTGGCGTGTGCGCGCTTCATTGCGAGGTAAGAAACCAATGAGAAACTAATTTAAATCTAACATTCAGTTTACTACAATATAAAATCCTAAGAAATCTTACATTTACAGTTCAATCACATATTATATACTACACAGAAAAGTAGGTTCTCAATTCGTCTCGAATATATTTCTTTGACAGTTTTCCAGAAATATTACCAGAGCAAGTGCCTTGAATTAACGATACAATGGCGATTTGTAATGATGTTAGGTATCATTTGAATAATAAGGTTGCATCCATTTGTGTGTAGACTTGAAACTGGATTTGTGAAGAACCGGGCGGGCCAAGTATTACGTTTTCGTTGATAAATTGAACGAACAGAAGAGATATATTTTTTAATTTAATTTTCACGATTGTTTAACATATGTTTTGTTTTATATTCCTAAGTGAAGTTTGGTTTTCACATCCTGTTCCTGTTGTTGATTGTTCGTAGAATATTTTGTTCTGTAAGTTCTGTATGACATTATTTTCTTTTTAAATGTTCATTCAATTAAGCACAATATTTGTGTTCCCTGCACTACCATTAAATTCTGTCATGGGATTAGAGTGTTTGAGTCAGGACTTGGCATTCCAATGATATCGATTTACATTTTTGTTATTTTTGTGGTATTTTTGTGGAATGCAGCAGTTTTTTTTGTGAGGTAAGATCTTTTTTGAGGTGAGGGACAAGACTACTTGGCGCTTTTTTTTACATTTTAATGTTTTTGGACGGATTTCATGTCTTTTTGGTCGTTCATTTAAGAATTGGGGTAAGGGACAAAAATACTTGACACTTTTTTTTCATTTTAATGTTTTTGGGGGAGTAAAAGGATTCTTTTTGTGTAGGATTTCTTTTAAATACGGAATACTTGTTTGGGTTATTGGATGCTTTTCGGGAAGTGGAACAAAACTACTTGACGCTTTTTTACATTTAAACGTTTTTGGGGGGAGTAAAAGGATTGTTTTTGTGTGGGATTTCTTTTAAATGTGGAATATTTTGTTGTGTAATCAGTTCTGTTTATAATTTTGCAAAGGTGTCCCTAAATGCAGACGAGATCTCGTTCTTCGCAAAGGAGTCGCTAAATGCAGACGGGACCTTGTTCTTTGCAAAGGAGTCGCTAAATGCAGACGGGACCTTGTTCTTCGCAAAGGAGTCGCTAAATGCAGACGAGATCTTGTTCTTTGCAAAGGAGTCGCTAAACGCAGACGTTTCTCTATTCTTTGCAAAGGAGTCGCTAAACACAGACGTTTCTTTATTCTTTGCAAAGGAGTCGCTAAACACAGACTTTCCTTTATTCTTTGCAAAGGAGTCGCTAAACACAGACGTGCACCTTTTCTTTGCAAAGGAGTCGCTAAACGCAGACGTAGGCCTTTTCTTTGCAAAGGAGCCACTACACACAGACGTGATTGGTGCGTTTTCACTACGGAGAGATATGATATCGCATTGTGCTGGCAATGCCTTTCCCTCATTATTAATGTTATTTGATGGAGATATTAGGCAAACTGTTTCTGTGGGCGCAACTTCGATTTCTTTTTCATGAAATCGAATTAATCGCGCCTCTTTTGCTCTCTGCCTTTTTGCCTGTACTGCCGGTAATGGCAGAACTTTTACAGGTCTACAGTGTACTGAATCCTGCGGGAAATGCTCAATAATATGTGATTTGAACATTGTCATGAGGTGATCACGCATTTTCGCGTGATCATACATGACTTTATTCGGCCGAATGTTGAACAGCAGCGTAGTTGCAAACGCTATGGAGAATACTCCACAGTCGTTTCCATTCGGTTGCTGCTGAACTGTTGAAAATATAACAGTTTTATTATTTAAATTATAAAAGGGAAATAATCTCTTTAAGAATATTTTCTGATCATTGTGCATTTCCCTTTTATTGAGTGAGTCATAGATATATATACGCTTTTTATCATAATAAGCACATACCCAATGTCCATCAAGATCTGAAGTGCCACTAAATAAAATTTGTATGTGCTCTCTATTTTGTGGCACTTCGTTTATCCTATCAGGACATTGGACTTTCCATGGTTCCTCTGGAGCATACCCATATTGACGCAAAAGGCAATTAAATATGTCAATGTGAGTATCCTCTAACCACCTATTACTGGAAAGAGTGCTTTGCAAGTCCTCTGTAAATTTCGGGATTCTTGCATTCATGTTAAAAAAAACTAATAACTAATATTAAAAACTAAATAGGGAAAAGAAAGAAAACAGGAAAATGGAGAACAGGAAACCGGGAATAGAAAACAGGAAAATAGAGAATAGGAAATAGGAAAGAGTAAAAAAATGCAATAAATACGCGACTGTAATTCCTAGGCCGCCTGGCTCAGCAGTCAGTCGCAAACTGCCGAGCAATCGTGCCAGATTCATAAGGATTTCCTTACCCTTCCCATAAGCCTAGCATTACCTCGCCACCCAACCCCACCTAATAAATCTGGCAACTCTGTTGCCGAGTCCAGAGTCCAGACTACATTTTTGGTGTACTGCTCGGCGGTGGCTCGGCAGCGCACGCGCCTATAGCTGAAATCTGTATTGCCCGTACTGCAAAATTACGATGCATTCCCGATGTGTGATTATATTCCTTTTCGAGAAAACCGTTGCCTTATTCGGAAAGAAATTGACATTCCAAATTAGTATGAAATGAAGGAAATATGGTTTTTTATATTTAGGAATTATAGCATTCATATATGTATATCTATCGCCTCAGCTCGATGACTTCTCAAAATTTCCGATAGTCAATTAGCTATTATATAGCACTGCTAACCACAGTCACTAATATCTATATAAAATACTGCATATCAATTTAGGAACACTAAAATTATGCTACATATGAGGGTTTGGATTGTTTAATGTTGTTTATAAAGACAGGAGATTAATAATTTGCATCTGAAGGACATACCAGTCCTTGACAATCATCAGTTCCACATCAAATTTCACCTCGTTAACTTAAGTGGTTTTTCACCCAGTTTAAAGATACAGCTTGTCTATCTAGTGTATCTTTTAAAGTGTTGGCATAATTATTTGGAATAAGAGGATGCTAACTATAGATAGCTAGCATTCACTTAGGAAAACTCAGGTCTTTAGCTTAAGTGATTGTTGTGCTATGCAATTTCTTTATAACAATTTTCATACTTTTAAATACAATCAAGTGAGGAACCAACTTATCTATCTGATGTATCTTATAAAGTGTTGGGCTTGATTGGTTGGAATTGTAAGGTGTACTTATCTATTGCCAGCCCATATTTATTGAGGAAGTGGTAGGTGTCTAGCTCAAGTGGTTGTTGTGTTACGCACTTGACAAATATCACACTTTGAAATTGACCGAGTAAGAAAACAGCTTCTCTATCTCATGTATCTTATAAAGCATTGACCTACTGATTTGCAATTCGAGGGCATACTAGCTATTAGTAGCCAGCATTTACTCATAAAAATTCACATTTTTTAACTTAAGTGGTACTGATGCTACTCTCTTGACCAGTCTCATACTTTGAAATTGAATGGTGTGAGGAAACAGCTTGTTTATCTGAAGCATCTTATAAAGCATTGGCCTAACTTAAGAAAAATCAGATCTTGAATTTAAGTGATTGTTGTCCTACGCCCTTGACAATTCCCATACTTTGAAATTGAACCGAGTAAGGAAATAGCTTGCCTATCTTATGTATCTTATGAAGCGTTGGCCTAATTATGTGCAATTTAAGGGCATCGTAGCTTTCGCAGTCAACATTTGCTTAGTAAATTTCACATTTTTAGCTTAAATGGTTTTTATATCATGTACTTGATAATTTTGAATCTTAAAATTATTATTAGTACTAATATGTTGTTAATATTGCTCGCTGCTCGTTTGAACAACTAAGAGAGTGAATGGGGATAAAATCGACATATGTACAATAACATTCATATACATTATTAATTTCATTTGATTTGAACGTATTCTTCGCGCGCTGGGATCAGCCACGATGATCTCTAGACGCACGTGTATAAACACAACCACACGACACGCCAGTGTTCTGCGCAGACGCGATTAATAAGTTCATCTCTGTTTTACACGTGACTCCCCATATACGTCTCTTTCTTTCGCGCGGTGAAACCCCACCACTTTGGGCATGGAGGAGCTGAAACCACAGTCTATCGCTGGAACTCATCCGATTGAGACGTGAGTATTTAATTAAAATAAGTCTACGGTTGTTTGATTGAAGTAGGTATAAAAATACTAATACATTGAATATTATTTCTTTATTAATATAGAATGGCAGAGCAACCAGAGGCGATGGATGTGGAGGAGGATCTCCTGAGGTGCGGTGACATTGACCGTAAGTGTGATTACAAGTTTGCCAGTTTGTTCCTTTTGCTTCTGTATTTTTCTCCATTTGTTTGTCTTTCTGTCTTTATGCATCTCCACTTTTCCACGTATCCTCTGTCTCTCTGTCTTTCCGCGTCACGGATCAGTACTAACTATCATCAGTACTATCCGCGATTGTTCATGCCGTATTTACTCTATTTCTGTCACTTGGCTTCCACTTCGCATGCTCAGCAAGCGTATAAAATATAAAGTTTTCAATCCGCGTTCGCATGCACTTTTTGAAACATTCGGTTCATCTCTCTTTCTCTTCCTCTTCCTCTGTCGCGCGAGCGTACGCGTTAAAACGTTCGTTACTCTTGCACACTTAGTTGCGATATCTTTGTTTTTCTCGACCAATATTCTCGCATTCTGATTTCGTACTCTGGCGTAGACTTAAACCTACCCCAATTGGAAAGGATAATAATCGAAACAAAGATTGCAAAGGTTGAGAAGGCTTAAGTCTACGTCAGAGAGAGAGAGAGAGAGAGAGAGAGAGAGAGAGAGAGAGATTGATTGATTGATTGATTCCTTTAATGTTAGCTTCAACAGCTAGTACTTTCGTATCCTGTTTACAATATCTAACAATCATAACATTTCTTTGCATATTTTTTCCTACTACCTAATCCACTACCTACTTTTATACATGGACGCTTTCATGAATATTTACCAGCTATATTTAGTCGCTATATACAGCAGTATTTCCTTCAATTACATTAGTACTTCTATTATACATTTTCTCGCGATGCCTTTAGATACTCCTTCAACTTCTGCTTAAAGCTATTTACATGTGACACCTCTTTTTACCGACTTCGAAAAGGAGGAGGTACTCAATTCGACCGCTATATATTTTTTTTTTTTTTTTTTTTTTTTTTTTTTTTTTAATGTTTGTCCGGCGAGAACTCTGAGATGGGTGGACCGATCGGGATGAAACCGAACCTATCTTATAGAGGATGCTCACAGTTTGGTCCCATTATAAATTTTTTCGAAATTGTTTAACGCTAACCATTGTTATTGCATAAAAACCGAATTTTTCGCTGATTTCGCGTTTCTACTACAAATTTCGTTTGTCCGGCGATATTTCCGAGATGGATGGACCGATCTTTATGAAACCATACCTATCTTATAGAGGATGCTCACAGCTTGGTCCCAATATAAATTTTGTCGAAATTGTTTAACATTAACCATTGTTATTGCTTAAAAACCGAATTTCGCGCTGATTTCACGTTTCTACTACAAATTTCGTTTGTCCGGCGATATTTCCGAGATGGATGGACCGATCTTGATGAAACCATACCTATCTTATAGAGGATGCTCACAGCATGGTCCCAATATAAATTTTGTCGAAATTGTTTAACATTTACCATTGTTATTGCTTAAAAACCGAATTTTGCGCTGATTTCACGTTTCTACTACAAATTTCGTTTGTCCGGCGATATTTCCGAGATGGATGGACCGATCTTGATGAAACCTTGCCTATCTTATAGAGGATGCTCACGGCTTGGTCCCAATGTAAATTTTGTTGAAATTGTTTAACATTAACCATTGTTATTGCTTAAAAACCGAATTTCGCGCTGATTTCACGTTTCTACTACAAATTTCGTTTGTCCGGCGATATTTCCGAGATGGATGGACCGATCTTGATGAAACCTTGCCTATCTTATAGAGGATGCTCACGGCTTGGTCCCAATGTAAATTTTGTTGAAATTGTTTAACAGTAACCATTGTTATTGCTTAAAAACCAAATTTCGCGCTGATTTCACGTTTCTACTACAAATTTCGTTTGTCCGGCGATATTTCCGAGATAGATGGACCGATCTTAATGAAACCTTGCCTATCTTATAGAGGATGCTCACAACTTGGTCCGAATATAAATTTTGTCGAAATTGTTTAACATTAACCATTGTTATTGCTTAAAATTCGAATTTCGCGCTAATTTCACATTTCTATTACAAATTTCGTTTGTCCGGCGATATTTCCGAGATGGATGGACCGATCTTGATGAAACCTTGCCTATCTTATAGAGGATGCTCACGGCTTGGTTCCAATGTAAATTCTCCCTAAATTGTTTAACGCTAACAATTGTTATTGCATAAAAACCGAACTTTCGATTGTCCGGCGATAGCTTTGGGATCGCTTGTGCGATAAGGATGAAACTTTGAGTAACTCATAAGGGAAGTTCTCGCGGTACACCCTCTTGCATAAATTTCGGAATGTACAAGCTTTTCTTTCGTCAACAAATTCTGCTACATTTCTTCGTCTATAACTGTTACACCAGTGCAACGATGAAGTTCAAAATGAAATCGACCGCGAACCATCAATTTATTGATTTCCTATACTAAAAAGCATTAAATAAAAAAAAATATTTAAAAAAAAAATGTGACCGACTTCGAAAACTGACAAAGTTCCAGAGAGCTGAAAACTAAAAGAGCTGAAAAGTACAAAATAAGCAACACAAAAAATGCTCTGAAAAGTAAAAAATAACTTCTTGTTGTCATGGATACAGAAATTTGCATCAAGCCTAAATATTCTGCAACTTTTCGGAGGCGGCGCAAATATAAGTAAAATATTACAAACGTCACGAAATCCTCACACTCAAATCTGAAAATACTCGTAGGCTCTATGTACATATATATCTACAAATTGAAGCGGCGAAGTATACCCTATCGAATATGCTAATATTGTTAACATTAACTGGTCTGGTATTCCACAATTCCGAACAATTCCGACATCTCATAACTGTAGGTTAATCTAGCAAATACGCAAATACATATAACAGACTGCAGGCAATAGAACTATCGTTACTCTCCTGTGTACCATTTTGTCTTCGTCAATCATTAAAGTCATCCTGTGGTTGGACAGGTAGAGAGATATAAGGATAGAGATAGATCAAAAGAGAGAGATTGAGAGGCGGGAGGAAGAGTACGAAAGCAAGAGTGAGTAAGCACGAAAGATAGATTTTCTAAGAAAGAAAATGCGGATAAGCGCGGGTAAGACACACGATTGCCAGTAATATTTTACTTATATTTGCGCCGCCTCCGAAAAGTTGCAGAATATTTAGGCTTGATGCAAATTTCTGTATCCATGACAACAAGAAGTTATTTTTTACTTTTCAGAGCATTTTTTGTGTTGCTTATTTTGTACTTTTCAGCTCTTTTAGTTTTCAGCTCTCTGGAACTTTGTCAGTTTTCGAAGTCGGTCACATTTTTTAATCCCATAGGAAGTTCATTGAACATTTTAACACCATTGTGAAATAGACTTCGTTGAGCCTTGCTAGTTCTTTTATAAGGTACAATTATATTGCTACTTTGCCTAGTTCCTACACGCTCCCTATCACTTACATAATTAATCTTATCGCACATTTCGCACGCTATGTCATTCTTAATCATTTTATACACTAATGTCAATACATAACGCCTTAGTCTCTCTTCAACATAGGAATAGTTTAACAATTCAACCATCACTCTAGTAGGAGTATAAATATCACATTGAA
Source organism: Ectemnius cavifrons (assembly GCA_964023945.1). Classification (NCBI taxonomy): domain Eukaryota; kingdom Metazoa; phylum Arthropoda; class Insecta; order Hymenoptera; family Crabronidae; genus Ectemnius; species Ectemnius cavifrons. The sequence continues at coordinate 29,194 of CAXIEQ010000253.1, read as the reverse complement.
GTACCTTCCTCATTGCACTATTCTGTAATTTTTGTAGTCTTGCTATATCCATGCTGTTTGCATATAACAGTATAGACAAACAATAGTCCATATTAGGCACTATGATTGATTTAAATATTATAGCCCTAGTGTCTTTTCCTACATATCTCCCCACTCTACTTAATAGTCCTATTTTCCCACTGACTCTACTCTCAGTTTTCGCTATATGTTTATTTAATTTTAGATATTCGTCCAATATCACACCTAAATACTTTAATTCCTTCACTCTGTTGAGTTTTTGGTCTCTATAATATAAATTTAAATCCCTATCTTTGTACATGTGTTCATTCTTTAATATCATATAATGTGTCTTATTTGCATTAAGAACCATATTATTTCTTATTAGCCACTCATCCAGTATTGTCAAAATAATATTAAATCGTCTTTCCATACTCTCCATACATACATCACTTATGTAAATCATCGTATCATCCGCAAACATTCGCAACTGTCCAAAATCATGTAAATACCTCTTTAGGTCGTTTATATATAAAATGAACAATAGCGGTCCCAGAACCGATCCCTGAGGTACTCCAAACTCTACATCAAGCACCTTAGATGTAGTTCCATTGACTCTAACTTTTTGCTTTCGACCTTTCACATAATTACAAAACCATTTTAGTACTGTTCCCTTTATCCCATAGCACTTCATTTTCTGTATCATTCTATCTTGGTCAATTGTTTCAAACGCCCTCCTGTAGTCTATGAACAACACCCCTACATAACACCTATTGCTAATTTCAGTCGTCCAATCATCGAACGCAAGATGTAGCGCAGTTTCACATGAATATCCCGTCCTAAAACCTGCTTGCTCATTAACTAATATATTGTTTTGTTCAAGATACTTCTCAAGCTGTTTTTTTACTGTTATCTCCAGGAGTTTCTCCATTAATGGCAACTGATTTATCGGTCTAAGATCTTTTGCATTGTTTGTGTTTACCACTTTCCTAACCGGTACGACTGTAGATATTTTCCATCTATCTGGTATAACTCCTTCCTTTAGAGAAAAATTTATTATGTCCACAAGTTCCTGTCCAATTGACTGAATTATATACTTAATGATCATTGCGTTTATCCCGTCCACCGATCCCTTGTCTGAATTAATTGATTCGATCGTTCTTGTTAATTCTACTAAACTAATGTGCTCAAAGCTACTAAATGAGTTATTAGAGTCAATTATTATCTTCTCTGCTACACTTTCATAATTTGACCTATCGTCATCATGACTATTCACAATACTATTTATACTACCTATGAAGTACTCGTTTAGTTGATCAGCTAGGTCTTTGTCATTAATTATTTTACTATCCTTTTCCTCAAATTTGATATTCCAATACTCAATATCAGTCCTGTTAAATTGCTTTCCCAACATAGAGTTTATCACTTTGTACATTAATTTAGGATCCTTCTTGCTCTTCTCTATTTCTCTTTCATAATGGCTCTTTTTTGCCTTTCTAATACTAGATACTACCTCATTTCTGAGGAGCTTATATCTCTTCCAATGACTTTCATTATTGCTATCCTTGAAGGCCCTAAACTCACAATCTCTTGATCTTATTTTATCTTTCACTTCCCTTGTAAACCATTTCTTTCTGTTCATATTCTGTTTAATTTTTGTAGTTGGTGCCAACTCATCCAGCGTTTCCTCTACCACATAATATAACTTTTCAATTCTGTAACTCAGCGCATCCGCTGCATCACTGTTGTGTTGCATATTCGTTTGATTCCACCTATTGAGCATATAATAATTTGATTTACTCTCCTTGTTCGAGAATTTGTCCCAATTTCCTTTGAGGACTGATTTAAATTTATCTCCTTTCACACGTTTTATATTTCTTCTTTCCACCCACTTACTAAGATCCTTTTTCTCATTTAGCTCTTTAAGACCAAAAATCACCCAAGCGTGATCCGATATTTTTGGTGTATGTTCTACCCAGCAATTTAAGTTTAGATTAGAGAATACCAAATCTATCATAGACTCACTTCTAGTAGTTATCCTAGTTGTCTCCTTTACCCATTGCTTCAATCCCTTTGACGATAGCATATCTTTTAACTTATTCGTATAAAAATCATTATTTAACATATTAATGTTAAAGTCACCAATTAAAATTAGCTTATCCTTCTTCTGTAATTCGTCACACTTAACATCTAAGAAATTTAAGAACTCGCTATCAGAACCACTTGGAGAGTGATATACTACTAATATTTTTCCCTGAAAATCCACAGTTTTTATGTGCACAGATACACTCCAATAATTTCCTTCACATCTTTTTGTCTCTAATAACTTATATTCAATGCCTTTTTTAACATATACAACTACACCTCCGGTGAACCTATTTGCCGAGTTACATCTAACGGTTTCATACCCTTCAATCTTAATCTCATTATCTAGAATTTTGTCCGTTGTTTTTGTCTCTGTGCAAGCAAGTATACCTATTTCTGTGTTTTTCATTAAGTGATCTTCAATCTCGTCAAATTTATCTATCAAACTATTTACATTAACTAACTTTATTAAATTACTACTGCACTTATTAATCTTTAATTGCTATTCTTCCCTGTTTACTCTACTTATAAGTCTAATATAATATGGGCAGTTCCTATCAGTTGCTTCATGCTTAACATCTAATTCAGCTATGTTGTATGTCTTTTTCTGTCTGGAACAGTTTACACATTTCCTCTCTTTATTTATGTTTGGACAATCCTTGTGGTCATGATTTTCTGCACATCTCTTACAGGCTTTGCTATTTCTGCAATTACCTTGGATATGTCCAAAGCCCCAGCAACCAAAACATCTTTTAATATGCATACTATCGAATATTTTGCATCTCTGCCATCCCATATATATGTATCCTTCCTCCAGTATCTGTTTATGCTTTGATTCACTCAGTTCTAGAATCATTGATCCAGTTTCATTTTTATCAGCGCTATTCTTCCATATAATCCTCTTAATGATTTCTAAACTCTCGTCCTCCCTCAAAGTATCATTTTGTACCTTGAGCATGTTTATTAACTCAACATCGTCTTTAGCCATTTGTTCATGCAGCACACCAACAGCTTTTATCCTATGCTTCTTTCCCACTGGGTTCACAACCTGTACTACTTTTCCTAGCTTGACTTGGATCTCATTCTTTAGCCTATCCGTATCTTGCTCTTTCTTATCGTATTTTATTACAACTGAACCGTTTCTACTGGTCTTAATTTCCTTTATGCCCATATTTAACTTTACAACATCCACATTATTCTTTATTTCCTTTTCAATTTGTAGCTCACTATTCATGATACTTTTTTTAATAACTATCGTGTCATCATTCTTTTCTTTTGCTGCTTGTACATATGTCAGCTTGCTTGCCTGTTTACCATTAAGACGTTCCTTAATTAGTTCCTCTCTTAACTCTTTCACCTCGTTTCTTAGCTGTAGTAACTCTATTTTTTGTTCATTTATTAGTTCCTTAAAGTAACTTTTTAGATCTTCCATATATTCCTTCACTCCATCACTTTCTGTTGCTACCTGTACTCTGTCAATTTTTCTCTTTTTACCTTTCACTAGATCAATATTATCCTGTTCTTTTATACAGATTGTACATCCAATTATAGCACTATTTATATCCCCATTTTCATAAACGTTTCTCTTTAATTTACATTCTGGGTGGTATGGCCTTTTGCATATAGTACATTCCGAGTCGACGTATACTACCTTCTTACACTGACCACATTTCCCATTGTTAAAAGATCCAGTAATAGGTGACGACATTATGTGCTTTGTTGCACAATTTCTATGATCAAGTGAAGTCAGGAACTGGTGGTACGTCCGTCACTTTTGATAGGTGCAGAGGCTTCCTCCTTGACTTCTATCGCTGCTGTAATTTTGCTTTTTCTCACAGTACTCAGTACTACGATTCTCACTTAAACTTGTAGAACTCATGTACTAGTAATATGAGAATTGTCTCTGCAACAAAATTGTCTCGCACGAGCATATATGAGTATCACGTCAGTGACATTTGAAGGTTAGTAACCTGTCATGATGCTACTTAAACTTAAAAACTCTCCTCACTCTACTCCTTGTTATTATTTATTATCGTAAGGGTTCTTAGGTACCCGAAGTGCACCACCGTCAAATTTTGGGGAAGTTAGAGCTCATATGAACTTTCTATTGAATATTTAGCGCTTGGGCTATCTGCAGACTGGCTAGATACTTGAGAGAGAGAGAGAGAGAGAGAGAGAGAGAGAGAGAGAGGGGGGGGGGGAGAGGGAGAGAGAGAGAGAGAGAGAGATAAGATTTATTATATATCCTAGGGCATAAGTAGCCCTCTCAGGACAAGCATCAAATAAAAAGCAAAAGTAATAAGAACCCTAAGCCGGGTCATACATAGATAATAAAAAAGCGGTAAGCAAGCTTTTGAAACCACCCTCCGAGTCACACCCCCGAATGCTAGAAGGGAGGCTATTCCAGAATTGAGGCCCCAAAGAATGTGGTCCGGTGGACGGGAACCACGAGGAGGGTACCTTGTTGACGGGAGGGATAGCCGATCGTTCCCTCATACCTAACCCCCAGAAGACCGAGCAGAACACTGGGCGTCTTGGTCATGACCGCACGGTGGAGACTAACACCTAAGAATAGGAGCCGCCTTTCCCGCACTTTAAGCCAGCCGAGACGCCGGTAGTAGGGTGTGATGTGCGCATCGCGTGGTACATTAAAAATGAAACGCACGCAGGCGTTCAACGCACGCTGGATCCTTATGTCTAGAGTAGCACTGATGCCCAGTAAAGCCAGGCAACAGTAGTCAAGGTGTGGCAGAATGAGGGAGGATACGAGCTTGATCTTTAGGCCCCGCGGCAACGCAGCACTGTGACGCCGGAGCCCCGCAAGCACACCATAGACCCTACTGCAGATGTGCCGAGTGTGATCCCCCCAGTCAAGAGTGGGCGATATGTGCAGACCCAGCGAGACGACCCGAGAGCCGTACGGGATGGGTATACCGTCCATCTGAACCAGGGGGGCACCGGCAACATGCTGCAGGCCAAGGGCACGAGCAGAGCCCAACATCAAGCACTGCGTCTTAGAAACATTTAACTTAAGAGAGTTCATGGTGGACCAGGCAGAGACGCTGGCAAGGTCAGAATTGATCCTTGTAATTGCGTCTTCCAGATCATTGTAAGGCGCAGAGATGTACAATTGTACATCGTCTGCATATTTGACCACCTTGGAGTAGAAGATAGAAGAATTGAGATCATGAATATAAAGAGAAAAGAGGAACGGCCCAAGGACGGAGCCTTGCGGCACGCCCGAATGGACCGGGGAGAATTGAGAGGTAGACCGTCCGATTCTGACTGCCTGCACCCTATTAGTGAGATAAGACCAGATCCACCGCAAGACCGGGAGAGAGAGATTGAAAGAGTAGAGTTTGGAGAGTAGAAGAGAGTGGTCTACGGTGTCAAAGGCCTTGGAGAAATCAAGACACACCAGGATTGTGACCATCCGCTGATCAGCAGCAAGACGGACGTCCTCCAGGAGTGTCAAGAGAGCGGTTTGTGTGGAGCGGTTTTTGACAAAACCATGTTGCGAGGGGTCCAACTTCCCAGAGCTATCGAGGAAACTCTGAATGTCAGTGAGAACCAACCTCTCAAGGATTTTAGAGAGCTCAGGAAGGATAGAAATAGGGCGAAAGTCGGCAGGTACAGAAGCGTTCGGTTTTTTTGGTATAGGGGTAATGAAAGAGCGTCGCCAGGCATCGGGAAAGATAGAGAAAGTAAGAGAAGAGTTGAAGATTTGAAGAATAGTAGGATAGATAGCCGGAAAAGACAGAGAAAGAAACCTCGCACTCAGCTCATCCGAGGGCGAGATGGACGAGTCAGTAAGGCGCAAAGCGCGAGCAAGACTCTCCTCTGTAACGGGAGAGAAGTAGAAAGACGTATCGTCAGAGGGACAGCTAGGCAGAGACAAACATGCGGGGACGGCCGGAGGAGAAGTGGCGTGAGCCGAAAGGAAGAAGGTATTGAGAGTGTCCGGAGACAAGTGAGTGGGAGCGGAAGTACGAGAGGGAGGAAGAATACCGAACGATTTTAGCTCGCGCCAAACTTCGTTCGGGTTAGAAAGGTTAGAGAACCTGTCGAAGAGAAAAGCAGATCTAGCTCGCGCCAGAAGAGCTTGAACTCTATTTCGACAGGCTTTGTATTGTACCCGCAAGTCCGGATTTCCAGTTCTGATATAGGATCTCCTGAGCGCGTCACGAGAACGCATCTCGAGACGAATCTCAGGAGTGATCCAGGGAGCAGGTGGCCGTCTGACACGCAGGGGTTGAAGAGGGGCATGCTCATTCAAAACTTGGAGCAAGCCAGTATTGAGGTTGTCAACCAACAGATCCACGCTACTCTCACAAGCGTTCGTAGTAAGACGAGCACAGCTAAGCTGTAAGATATCATTGAGTAGCGCATCACGGTCGATTGAACCATACCTCCGACGAAGATCATTGAAAGGAGCAATACGTGAAGTTAGTGCGTATTCTAGTGAGATAAAGTCATGATTAGAGCAGTGAGGCTCTTTACTTTGAGTGTAAGAAACAACCTTGCTAGAATCGTCAACAAGCCCGAGGTCAAGCCAGGTAGAGGAAGTAGAGGTATGAAAAGTGGGGGAATAAGGGATAGAATAGAGATTAAGACGAGAAAAAAGGTCTCCAAGGTAGCCGGAGTCGAAAGAAGAGGAACCCATGTCCGCATTCCAATCGCCAAGCACTACCTTGTTAGGGTAGTCCGAGACAATGTCAGCAAACAAGGGCTCGAAGTGAGAGAGAGGAGCATGTGGGGGCCGGTAGACGACTCCCACAAGAAGAGAGCCCGCAGAGGGGATTACCACCTCAGCGAAAAGATGCTCAGGACCAGAAGCTAAAGAAGAGGAAGAAGACGCAACTACAGTGGAAGAGTAAGAATCGCGAATATACAGACAGACGCCTCCACCCATTCTGCCATCCCTGTCGCACCTGAGGATCGAGTACCCAGGTACCGCGCACTGAGTGTCAGCTATGGTCGAGGAAAGCCACGTCTCCGATACCGCGATGACGTCGTAAGAAGAGAAAGAGAAGGCAGACCCAAACACATCAAAGTGCGCAAGGAGGGATTGGGCGTTGATATGCCCGATACGCAGGATGGTGGGGGTGGCGGCGGAAGAGTGAGGCGGCGCACGGGGATAGTAGCCTCATGCTAGTTTAGACGAGACGTCACTGAGCGTGTCAATTCTGACCGGGGCACTCGTAGGCGTCTTCTTGACGAAGATGCTTCCATCCTTATGCCACACACGGGAGAAACCGCGCTCACGGGCCAACGCACGACAGCGCTTGAAAAGTGTAGATACTTCACGCGGCAAATATTCGTTTAAATATATGCGCAAGGACGGAAACGCAGGATCTACTTCATTTGCCAATAAGTCACGTTTAGTGCGTTTGGCAGTAAGGAGGGAGTTACGCACCCCAGATGTGGCGAAGCGGACAAGGATGGTACGAGGCCGGTCGACGGTGGGGGTTCCGCGCATGCGCGAGACCGAAAGAACGTCGCACGTACTTAGAGGGGCACCGAGTGTCTGCGCGAGCCGCAAGACGTGAGAAACCAGGTCCTCACTAGAGGTCTCCGGATACCCAGAGATGAGTAGCTGATTTGCTCGATTTGCCACCTCCAAACGCGCAATACGCACAGCCGCAGAGTCAAGACCAGAGGTGACAGCAGGAGAAGAGAGGTTAGGCCGACACTGATTAGCCTTCGCGACGTCCTCCTGGAGCTTCTTAACAGAGGCAGCGAGGGTCGCAAGCTGAGCCGTACTGGAGTTCGCATTGGCCTCCAGAGCACCAGTCCGCTTATTAAGAGCCTCGAGTTTCGTGAGCCTTTCTGAATGCTGTGCCGAAGTAAGAGCAAGGTGGTCGAGACGAGCGTTGACCTTTTCAGCCTGAGCACGCTGTTCAGTCATGAACCCAGTGAGAGTGTCCGTCAGCCCTTGGATTGCAGACGTCAGGGACGTGAGGATGGCTGCGGAGTCAACGCCTGTCAGCATCGGCGAGGCAGGTGAAGGCACACCAGAAGATGCAAGGGCAACAGGCAGCTGAGAGGGGCCAGGCGATGAAGTCAGCGACGTCAGCGAAGTGGAGGCCAAAGGAGTCCCCTTACAGTTCCTGTCCGTGTGTATTTTCAGGCATCCAGGGTGGAACATCCCCATGCACAATGAACATGTTTCAGCGCCAAGCTTGATCCCCTTATAGCAGTGGGAACAGGTTGGAGCTGGAGCCATCGTATGGTTGGGCTAGTAGGAGGGTTGGCAGCCGTGGAGATGTTGAGCGTGGGTGGCAGCCGTGAGAGCGGTGACCGCGAAGAGGGCGCACCGGCAATCCGTCAGCGGATTCAAAATTTGGTGGATTTTAACAGAAAATCCAGCCCCCAAGAAATGGGGTTAGAAATTCTGTCAAATTTGGCAACAGAAAGAAATGCCTTTTTCTCGTCGGCTACAAGAGAGCCGATGCTGAATTATAGGCCAAAATGAAGGCGGGCCGATCGAGAAAAAGGTAGACACCTGAAACAGGCCCCACAGGGCAGAGAACAGCAGAAATCTGTGTCGAAAAGTAGAGTAACGCAAAGCGTGTCTGAGTGTACTCACAGAGAGAGAGAGAGAGAGAGAGAGAGAGAGAGTACCCGAAGAGTACGCGGACGCTCAGGAGTGGGGGTACCACGGAGGCGAGAGACCGAGACGATGTCTGCGGTAGAGAGAGGGGTCCCAAGCGCCTGCGCAAGGCAAACCACGTGGGCACGCAGATCTTCGTCAGGGGACTCCGGGAAACCAGAAATTGCCAGATCCGCAGACAGATTAGCCATCTCCAATCTCGTGAGGCGAGCCGTGGCAGAGTCTGCTAAGGAAGGTGCCGTAGTCCTAGCCGCCTGTGCTAGCCGCAATTCAGACCGAAGCCCATCGAGAGAGGAGTTTACGGAGGAGGAAAAATCCGCCAGTTGAGCCTGAGTCACCGCCGCTCTAGACTGGGTCTCAAGAGTCGTGGTCCGCTTTTCGAGGCTGTTAAGTTGGTCAGCTTGTTTCTCCGTGGTGGCAGACATCTGCTTCATCCAGTCACGTATCTCAGAGACATGGGCACGCTGCTCAGCCATAAAGCTGGCTAGCGTGGCAGAGAGGTTGTTGATGGCCGCGGCAATGGAAGAAGCTGAAGAAAACGGAACAGGGTCCGAAGACTGCGACGTCGAGGGCAGTGGTTGAGAAGGTGGAAGAGGCACCAGAGGCTGCGAGACAGGCGAAACAGGCGAGGAGGGCACCACATCAGCAGAAAGAAGCAGGACCTGAGCAGGCGTCAGGGCACCTTTACACTCGGGGTCCTTATGTAGCTTGAAGCAGCCAGGATGTAGCGGTATGCTGCACCGGGACACTGCACAACATCTCTCTTAATGCCTTTCCTACACTGGATGCAGACGATGTCAGGCTCCTTATGGTGAGAAGTCTTGCTATCCGGAATCTTCTTTCCAGCCATAACCCCAAAGATGACAGCCGTGATAGCAGACGGTTGCAGACAGTCAGTAGGGGGCCGAGAGAGTAGCCACTAAGGTGTAGGCGTGGCGGCAGGTGCTCCAGCAAAATTTGAAAAGCACAGAAGGCGTAACAGAAATATTCTTCACCACCGTAGATGGGGTTAGAAAATCTGCCAAAATTAGCCGCAGAAAGAACACTCGAGATCTCGTCGGCTAGAGAAGTGCCGAAAGTGGTTAATAGGCCCAAATGGAGCAGGCCGAACGAGAAGTCGAGGAGATACCTGCAAACAGCCCCACAGGGCAGAAAACAGCAGTAACTAGGCCAAAAGCAGGAGCAGCAAGACTGCGCATGCAATGTACTCACAAGAGAGAGAGAGAGAGAGAGAGAGAGAGAGAGAGAGAGAGAGGAGAGGGAGAGGGAGAGGGAGAGGGAGAGGGAGAGAGGGAGAGAGGGAGAGAGGGAGAGAGGGAGAGAGGGAGAGGGGGAGAGGGGGAGAGGGGGAGAGGGGGAGAGGGGGAGAGGGGGAGAGGGGGAGAGGGGGAGAGGGGGAGAGGGGGAGAGGGAGAGAGGGAGAGAGGGAGAGAGGGAGAGAGGGAGAGAGGAGAGAGAGAGAGAGAGAGAGAGAGAGAGAGAGAGAGAGAGAGAGAGAGAGAGAGAGAGAGAGAGATAGAGAGAGAGAGAGATTCGTTTATTTTAGCTTCCTCAGCTAGCATTAACTATATACATATTGCATATGTGACACTACTAACAATTTTTAGTGCCTTCCTCTACATACTTCATCTTACTTTGTATCATTATTTCTTATACAGGAGAATCAATGAGTTTTTAATGTGTAGCACGATTTTGAATACATAGAAATTCCCGCGCATTCACTCGGCGCATGTCAGGTATAATATCTGAGGTAACTCAGTTATCTATATTGCGCTTTAGGTGCGACGTTACCAATCTTTTAAATTCATTCACACTGGTTGCCTCTCTTACGGCCGCTGGCAGCTGATTGTACATTGAGAACCCTTTGTGAAATAGACTTTTCTGTGACTTCAGAGTTCGTCTGTAAGCAACAATTATATTGGTGCTCTGCCTTGTTTTGTGCGTCGTGCGTTTCCCCACGTATTCGATCCTGCTACACATTTCAGGTGCTATTTCATTCCTAATCATTTTATATATTATTATTAAAACCGTTCGTCTGATTCGCATTTCAATTGGCATGAGTTTCAATGCTTCTTGCATCTTCGACACTGACGTGTATATATCGCAGTGTAATATATTACGCATCGCTCGATTTTGTAGTAATTGTAATTTTTGTATATCACTAGGGTTTGCATATATGAGTATAGAGGCACAATATTCTATTAAAGGAGCTATCATCGTTTTGTATATATGACATCTGGTAAGTGGCCCTATGAATTTACCTATTCGGTTTAATAAGCCTATCTGAGCACCTACTTTTTCTTCTAGGGACGCTATTTGTTTCTTGAAGCTCAAGCTATCGTCAATATACACTCCAAGGTATTTAATTACTTTCTTTTTTTCTATTTGTATTCCTCTATACCTTATACACAAGTCCTTGTCTATTTTCTTCCTATCGTTTTTAATGACCATATAATAAGTTTTAGATATATTTAAAAGCATATAGTTCTTATTCATCCATTCGTCCAATCTTGCTACAGCATTATTTAGTTTAGATTCTATCTGGTTTATATTCCTGTCCATAACATACATTAACGTATCATCTGCATACATTCTAATACTACAATAATCTTGAAGGTAATCCTTCAGGTCATTTATATACAGATTGAAAAGTATTGGTCCAAGTACAGATCCTTGAGGTACTCCCCATTTTACTATATTCTCATCTGATAGAATTCCATTTACACTTGTTCTTTGTTTTCTGTTTTGCATATATGATTTAAACCAATTTAAAGCTATGCCTTTTATTCCATACTTGTATAACTTTTGGGTTAATAGTTTCTGGTTTATTGTCTCAAACGCTTTTCTATAGTCAACAAATAAGACTCCTATATACATATTTTCACTCATTCCTATCACCCAATCATCCAAGGTTAGTTGTAATGTAGTTTCACAGGAATAGCCCTTTCTGAAACCTGCTTGAGTTTTATCAAGTATATCATTTTTCTCCAAATAATTTTCTAGCTGTTCCTTGACTATAAGTTCTAGGATTTTCTCAAGTATTGGTAGTTGGTTAATAGGGCGTAAGTCACTAGCTTTGTTTGAGGTACTTACTTTTTTACAGGGAGTAATTATGGAGGTCTTCCATGCTTCAGGGAATATACCCCTTGACAGGGAAGCATTTAGTAAATCTAGGAATATATCCCCTACTGACTTGCATACATTCGTAAGTATTTTGGCATTTATTCCATCTATGGATCCTTTATTTGGATCCAGTCCTTTTATAATTTGTTTTAATTTCGATGTGGAGATCTTTTCGAATTTATCTAATATCAGGTTGCTACTGTAGTGTAACAGGTTATATTCAATTGTATCATCTCGCCTAACGTTACTAACACATTCTGTTATAATGTTCTCAATATTTTCCAAAAAGAATGTGTTTAATTTGTTTGCTATGCATTTCTCATTGCCTTTTAAAGTTTGACTATTTTCAAACGTGATATTGTTAAAGTTTATTTCTTTATTTCTATTCTTTTTTAATAAATCTTTTACTGTTCTTGACATTAACTTTGGATCGCCTTTTACGTTTTCAATTTCTTTTACATAGTAGTCCTTTTTCAGTTTATTCAAAAGTTTAACAGTATCATTTCTTAGCCTTGTATATTGAATCCAATATTTATTATCGTTTGTTCTTTTATATAATTTAAAAATGTCATCTCTCTTACGAATCTGACTTTTCATTTCTGTTGTAAACCACTTTTTCTTATTGCCTTTTTCAGACACCATCTTTCTTGGCGCCAGTTTGTCAAGGATATTGTCAATACAGTTTATAAATAAGTAAGTCTTCTCATTGAGATCGTCAGTAACATTTATATTCAACTCTTGGAGTGAACTTGTCATATTATTTCTAAATATATATCTACAAGCGTCTCTTAACATGTCCATAAATAGGTTCTCGTTAAAATTACTAAAGACTCTTTTACTTTTTTTACTTATCTTGGCAGTCTCGTCATTTTGTTCTAATATAATTGATACCCACGCATGGTCAGAGATTTTAGGAGTGTGATTAATTTGGCAAGTTAGGTGTTCATTTGCAAACGCTACATCTATCATTGTACTACTTGTTGGAGTTACTCTCGTTGGGTCATCCACTAGCAGCTTCATTCCCCTTCCCATAAATAAATTTTTTAGTTTGTCTCCATAGTGACTTTGTTTCAACAGGTCTATGTTAAAATCTCCCATCACTAGTAGGTTGTCCGCTTTTAATAGTTGGTCACATTGATTTTCTAAAAAGTTTAGAAATGTCGCGTCAGATGAGTTCGGAGAATGATACGCTACCAGTAGATATCCACTGTATTGGGCACTTTTTATTTTTATACTGATACTCCAAAAGTTGGAGTCTAAGCATATGCTCTGATGAATTTTGTATTTCAGGCTTCCACGGACATACAAGACAACTCCACCAGTGTATCTGCTTTCAGAATTGCATCGTACACAGTCGAAGCCGTCTATATGCAATTCATCATCGCTTATTGTAGAATTAATTCTAGATTCAGTACATGCAAGGATATCTATCGTTATGTTATTTAATAAAAAGTTTTCGACTTGTTCAAGCTTACCATAAAGGCTTTGTACATTTAGGCATACTATTTTTCTATTATTATTATACTTGTAGGCATTCTTTAATTGCTATTCTGTTTTGTTTATCTTATTATGTATATCTACATAGCATGGACAGTTCCTGTCAGTAGCGACGTGGTCATCTTTTAGAGTAAGAGTTTTAAATCTAAGTTTCCTATTTGAGCAGTTTATACATTTTATCGAGTTTGGATTTGTACATTCCGCACTATCATGATTTCCAGTACAGTTTCTACAAATTCTTTCTTTGGTGCAATTTTTATGTGTATGGCCGAATCCCCAACAATTGTAACATCTACGTATATTTATTAAATCATATACCTTGTATTTGTGCCATCCTAAGTATAATGTCCCTGTTTCCAAAATGGTTTTATGAGTATCCTTAGCTGCTTCTATGATTAGTGTTCCTTTTTGCACTATTTCTTTCTCATTTTTAAATCTAATTCTTTTTATAATTTTTAGATTTTTATCGCTATTTAATATTATGTTTTGAATTTTCATTGCGGTTAGAAGTTCGTCGTCTGTCATTTCTATATGCTCAGCATTTAATCCCACAACTTTTAATCTATTTTTCTTGTTTGTTGGTTCAGCTATCTCTACTTTGTCACCTAATTTATTACTGATTTCAGACTTTAGTTTGTCTGTTATATCTTTTACATTATTGCAGTTTATAGTAACTGTGCCGGATTTACTTGTTTTTATTTGGTTAATACCCACGTTAAACTTTTTGGGGTCGATCTTTTCTTTTATACTTTTCTCTATATTGAGAGTACTATTATCTTTATTTTTATGTTTAATTATAACTGTTGTACTTGTTGGAGTTTTGGACCTTATTGCATCCGCGTATGTAGTTTGGTTTGGTGTATCACAATCCTTTCGTTTATAGTTTCTCAGCTCATCTTTCAATGCTTTTATTTCGTTCCTTAAATCTCTGACTGTGTCCTCAAGCAGATTTCCAAAAAACATTTTTAATTCCTCTATATGCTCTCTAAAAGATAGTTTATCATTTTCTTGTTCGATTTCCTCTACATCTACTTTTCTTTTTTTGCCTTTACATGCTTCAGCTCTATTTGCGCGTGTCATGCATCCTATAGTTTTACATCCTATAATAGCACCAGTACCATCCTCATTTTCATACTTATCTCTTAGTTTTTTACATTCGTTGTGGTATGGTCTACCGCATGTGTCACATCTTTGTCCATTTTCTTTTATTATTTTCTTGCAGTGCGTGCATTTGACTGACTCGGAAGAAGCCCGGGAAGACCCTGGAACTGGAGTCATCATTACGCTTGGTCCTTTTGCTTTTGCTTTTGCTTGTGCCCTCCTTGTGTAGTGTCTCTTATTTATGCTTATCAATGAATATGTATAATATTTATTGAAAACATAAGAGACTCTAGGGGGCAAGTGTCTGTAACAGTACGGTACTCGCACGTGCGGTGTTAAGTTATGTCAAATCTGACACCTGTCATGTAGGGTTAGGTATGGTTAAACTCTGCATTTTCATGTTAATCTCTCATCCCTGTTATTAACTCTCGAAAGTAATTAGCTAATATTGGCCAGTATTGTTTACTGACTAATTCATGAGTAGATTTTTGGTATCTACGTTGAAATTGGAAGGTGATATGGGTAATATTCTGGCGACGAGTTCGCAACGCTGCTAATACTTACAGAGAGAGAGAGTGAGAGAGAGAGAGAGAGAGAGAGAGAGAGAGAGAGAGAGAGAGAGAGAGAGAGAGAGGAGAGAGAGAGAGAGAGAGAGAGAGAGAGAGAGAGATGGACCGAATGTTTCAAAAAGTGTATGCATGCGATTGAACGCGGATTGAAAACTTTAGATTTTATACGTATGGTGATATGCAAGGTGGAAGCTGTACGGGATTCGTTCTTCCCGTACAGAATACAGTTTGTAAATATAGATTCGCACACGGCTAAGGGGGCTGTATCGATGAGCCCCCCTGAATGCGTGTGCGTTTCCTAGAATTGAGGGGGCTCGTCTGGACACTCGAGACGCAACGTCGCCACCGACGGAGTGAAACTGGGTCATTCCGTGTCATGTGAATACTCTTAATTTAATAATGATACAGATTTTCATAAAATTTACACATATTGTTCTCCAAATGAAAATAGATGAAGGCCACATTCTTTGTTTCCATATTGTAATTGCTTAAGAATTACAGGCCGCTAAAGTACGTCATTTTAGCCTTTTGGTTAAATGGGAGCATTACGCAAGATTTTTTTGTGTGGAAACCGCTGATCGAATCAACATTGTTCTTTTTTTCTGTTTTACTCGGGATGGAACGTACTTTATAGCTATATTTTTCTGTGCCACGCAAATGGACTATTTAGTATAAGACATAAACAAATTATAGCTATAAAGTGTGTTCCTTCCTAAGAAAACAAGAACAATGTCGATTCGACCAATGGTTTTCGTAAAAAAAATTCTTGCGTAATGGTTTCATTTAGCTAAAAGATTAAAATAACCTACTTTGGCGGTCTGTAATTCTTAAACAATTACGATATGGAAAAAGAGAATGTGACCTCTATCTATATTCATATGGAGAACAATGTGTGTAAATTTTATGAAAATCTGTATCATCATTAAATTAAGAGTATTCACATGGCATGAAATGGAATGACCCAGCTGTTTCTCGGAACTGGGGATCCGTCTCGGCATTTCACGACGTTGCGTCGATCGCAGAGAGGGGGGCTGTTGTTGAGTCAGTATATACGTGGTGTTCCGATAAAACCTATCCTAATAATCTAAATTAGCTATTTCAGAACTGCGTGAAGAAGTTAGGCGGATGCGGGCATTGGGATTTCCGCCACCACCGCCCCCGCCACCGCCACCACCGCCACCACCACCTCAGCTGCCGGCAATGGAGCTCGTGCCACGACCGCTGCCGCCACCACCACCTCAGCTGCCGGGGCCGTCGATGGCACCACAGGCAGCACAGGTGTTGCCAGCCCAAGGCCAGTTTCGAATTCGAAGTGAGTTTATTTTCACGAATTAATTAAAATATGAACAGAAGAATAATTTATTAATTTGACGTCAAATTTTCGTTATAGAACGCTCCAAAGCTGGCGGAAAGGGCAGACGAGCCGCCGCCAAAAGGCGGCATGCCGGCGGCGAAGAAGGTGGTTGTTGCCGCTACCACGGCTACCACGCCCACCACGGCAGAGGCGGCCGTGGTGGTCGTGGTGGTCGTGGTGGTCGTGGCCACAATGGTCACGGTAGCGGCGGTGGCGGAAAAACCACAATAGTATACATGTAAAAATGTGGTTTTTTTAATAAATTTGTCTTCCTAAATATGCCTTCTTGTCATTACCCTTCTCATCTCAGCGTTTTATCTCTTTAGCTGAAGCGTTCCGTGAGCTATGCGCTTGGCAGTCAGGAATAATTTGTAAAGTATTAAGTCCAATCATTTAAAATTTCAGTATATTATAGCTATTGGGAATCTCTCTTTTGCTACTCTGAATCATTATTTCATTTAACGCTTTATAATTATAATATATAAACCAAGCAAAATGCTCATAGGCAATCTAATTTAGTTGTATCATGACTGTCGAGTTCATCGCTTAAGGAACACTTCAGCTAAAGAATAAAATGAATTAAGCAAGCAATAATTATGAATCATGCATCCTTTAGCGATATACTACCTATTGATAATAAGTACTTGCTGAGTAAATTTCATTGCTTTAGATTGTGCGCTCCTTAAGCTGTACCCTTGTACGTACTCTAACTTTGGTGTACTTTGACTGTCAAATGCATAGCTCAGGGAGCGCACAACTTAAAGTGATGAAATTTTCTCTTTAACTGAAGTGTTCCTTGAGTGATAAACTTGACGATCAAGAAGAACTAAATTAAAGTACATATGAGCATATTGCTTGCCTGATATAATTTGTAAAGCATTAGATCAAATAATGATTCGCATTAGCAACAGAGAAATTAACAATGGCTAGGATGCTTTTAAATTGCAGCTTAGATAAGCTATACCCTCATACGCACTGTAACATTGGTGTGTCTTGACTGCCAAATACATACGTAACTGAAGGAGCGTACAATCTAAAGTAATGAAATTTACTAAACAAGTACTGATTATCAATAGGTAGTATATCGCTAAATGACACATGATTGATAATTATTGCTTGCTTAATTCATTTTATTCTTTAGCTGAAGTGTTCCTTAAGCGATGAACTTGACAGTCATGATACAACTAAATTAGATTGCCTATAAGCATCTTGCATGGTTTATATATTATAATTATAATGCTTTAAATCAAATAATGATTCAGAGTAGCAAAAGAGAGATTCCCAATAGCTATAATATACTGAAATTTTAGATGATTGGACTTAACACTTTACAAATTATTCCTGACTGTCAAGTACCTAGCTGACGGAGCGCAAACCTAAAGTGCTGAAAGAAGTTTGAGCAAGTACTGATTACTAATACCTAGCATTCCCTTAAACTGTAAATAAATAATTGTTAATATTGCTTTAACGATTAATATGCCACACTCTTGACAATTTTAATTATTGGAAATCAGCACTCGTTCACCAAACACATTTGACACTTCATAATTCTTAATAATGACAAGATTACAGGGACAGGGGCAAGGGCACTATACTCTTTTATTAACTAAATAAAAGCATGGAATCTGGAATAAAATAAAATAATAAAATTGGACTGTGTCACATAACCATTATGACACATAACCAGCCATGGCATAACCGGCTTAACCAATGTGTCGGTATGACACAGATTACAGATTCTAGATCGGTAACGTAAATACGATATTTCCATTTGCTGCCATCTCGTATGAGAAAAGTGAAAGTCACATTTTTAGGAACATGTTCCCCTGAATCTTAATTTGCCTTGCCGTTTTCACGAGAAGAATAAGCAGGAGAAATCCATATCTCTTGAACGACTGAACCGATTCGTTTGATTCTTGGCTCATTCGATTCAGAAAAATCAACGAAAAAATACAAAATTCAGAAATAAATCCTTGGAGCTGTAACTTTTACATAAATCGAGGTGAAAGTTTTATAGCAGACGATAACCACTACACTTCGGGATAAGTATCCTCGGTAGTCGCGCGCTGTACTATATATATAACTACTACTTGGCGCGAGACTCTACCGAGTCTCCTGATATGTGAATGAGTTATTAAACAAAATTTGTATTACTTTTTTTATAGGTCTCACCAGACCAAGTGAGATGGAAAATCAATGCCATCCTGAAGAAGTACAAAGAATGTGTAGACAACAATAGCAAAATCGGAAGAGCATACCAAACATTTGAATACTTCAACATCGTTGATCAAATATTCCATAAATCCAAAGATTGCAATAAAACTAACACTTTGTCATCTAACGTGCCTATTCCAACAACAGTACAACAATGTCCGTCCGGCTCGTCAGCTAACGACAATAATGCATTGCCGTCCATATCTTTTGCCAGCGATGAAGAACCGTCCACATCAGGAAGTCCAAAAGAACCATTAAGGGGCTAGGGTACCCACGTGACTTTTCGCGAGTTGGCCGCTCGCTGTGTTACCTACAGAATTTGACGGGCGAGATGGAGCTGCTCGCGATGTCTATCGCACGATCCAGCCTACAAATGTGTGTGTGTCAGCTCTCAACACATGCATATGTTCATCTGTTTCAATCCCCTTTTTTTGCGGCACTCGCTTATCGCTTTTACGATCTTGAACTGGGGAGCTCCCAGCTCCCGAGGTTCCGAGACCGAGTCCGAGCCGAGTCCCAAGTACGCATATAGTACGTATAGTATGTACTGTGACGTTGCAGTTTTGCTGCACGTCACAAGATTTAACGTATTGCACATCCTCGGACACGCTCGGGGCTCGGGGTGGGATTTGGTAGCGAATTAGATGAAATGAGTGAACAATTAAGGTTCCCAACGACACCTAGGGGGAACAGTTAACACCTTCGAGTTACAGCGTAACCAATACACAGCATAGGAGTCGGATCACCACCCATTGGCGTCGACCATCTACGCACCGCTGCGTAGAGCAACGGATTCAGGGCCGCATCGCGCGGAGAAATTGCTTATTTTACTTAGGATTAGGAACTTCCAGACTGATGCCAGTTAGTGGTCGAAGCCCTCCGATTTCTCGGTCGGAAGGGACAGAGGGACACCCACTTGCCTGCTCCGGACTGGGCTTGGGGGTGCGGAAGAGCCGGCTCCAAATTCTCTCTGCCCTCACCGTTGAACCACCGTTGTGGCCACGTGTGGGCAGCTTCGACTTTTTCGTGTCTTCCACTCGCGAGGCACACCTTCGTGCCCGCTATGTGAGTGGATTTTTGTGTATAGGGTTGATAGAGGAATTATCAGCCCTGAAGGATTCCTCCCTTCATTATAGGGCAGGGTGTCGATTATCGACTACCTGCGGCCCTGCCAGAGTTCTAACGCGAGTCAGAACTCTGTTTTTGCTTCCGCTAAGGAAGACGGCGGTTTTTGGCCAAGCCGCCGAACTTCCGCGGAAATACGCTGTGCAGATAATACAGTCCTTAGAAGATCCTAAGAAAGTAAGTGAGGAACCCTGGAACCAATCACGAGGTGATTAAACGTAGTCAGGAGCCAATCGTCGCGCACGGAGAACTCGATCGGCGTGTATAAATTCAGCTAGAATTCGGCAAGAAGGAACTCAGTCATCTCAGTGATATTGGTGCTACGTGAACTATTTCCGAAAAACGCTATCAAGGATCCTCACTCCAGCCACGAGCAATTACGAGGACGACAACGCAGCTTCGTCTCCAAGTTGGTGATCGGTGAGCGGACTATCTTGTGCCCTTTTTCATTTCGTTATTAGTGCCAATGGGCACTTGCGGGTGTACTTCGGAGGCTGCGGGTGGGTTAATACTACCCTTGGCTATGTTAACGGTTTAATTATTGTGTAAAACGCCTTCACCATCTATTGTATATTGTGACTATTTTCGCGGCGGCTAACGTCCGCCCTTTTGTGAAACGCTTGGCGGCAGCCAAGGCAGCGGCGACTTCATCTGGTGAATAGAGTTACTGGGGATACGCTGAAATTAACTTGGTGACTATCGGGATTCCCTTTGGAATCTAATTTTGCGACTATCGGGATTCCCTTTGGAATCTAACTTTGTGACTATCGAGATTCCCTTTGGAATCTAACTTTGTGACTATCGAGATTCTTTGGAGTCTACTATTGGGGCTATCGAGATTCCTTTGGAGTCTAATATTGTGGCTATCGAGATTCCTTTGGAGTCTAATATTGTGGCTATCGAGATTCTTGGGAGTCTACTATTGGGGCTATCGAGATTCCTTTGGAGTCTAATATTGTGGCTATTGAGATTCCTTTGGAGTCTAACTTTGTGGCTATCGAGATTCCTTTTGGAGTCTACTTTGTGACTATCGAGATTCCTTTTGGAGTCTGACTTTGTGGCTATCGAGATTCCTTTTGGAGTCTACTCAGCGTCTAGCGAGATTCCTCCGGGAGTCTATAGTGTTGCTATCGGGATTCCTTCTGGAATCCATAATTGTGTCTATCGTGACTCCATCAGGAGTCTAATTGGGTATCCCGAGCTAATAGTTACACTTAAGAGAGCGTATCCACCCCAGTAACTCATATTGGAGGAGACCAGTGTAAAAATTTCCGTTCTCTGTTCTGAGTCGCGAACCTCCCCCTCTCCTTCTGAGTCTAGCTAGCCAGTTAATTGACGATAGTTAGAAGACTTTAGGTAATTCACCCTTCCGGAAAACCAAGTGGGTTCGGGCCCGGGGCCCGAACCAATGGAACCCTTGACGATACGCCTTCGAAGGGTCCTAGTAGTACGTTGGCGACGAGTGCACGTCCGAATTCAAATCACCCGCCGCGGCATTATTGTCCGATTGAACGGGGCTCGATTTGAGTTCGGCCGCCTGCGACTGGACCAAGTGGCCACAATCCACTATCGCCGTTTTCGTCTGAATGCAATCCGGACCCAATACGGGAGACTCTTGGCCGTCTGCAATAACAGCTTCCGGGTGGGGTTAAGTTGCGTGGGCCAACGTCGACGGTTAATAATCAAAGGACCGCGTCTAGATATGAATATGGCCTGGACGGCGTAAGGCAGCGTGGACCATCGTCCGTCGTCAGGAATCATAGTTCGCTTTCTTTTGATAAAACCGCTCGCGCGGTTAGATTCCCCCGTTTTCCTTTTGTTCGATTTATTTTTGGTTTAAGTTTTCTCTGCCCACGAAAGTAAATCACCAAAGGGGAACCTCCATCCTACCCCTAGCCCCTCGCCAGTCATTGGGGAATAAATAATTTCGTGGCAGTACCTATGCGTACTATAGCATATTATACTATATATGGGGATCGGTGTGTCTCTGTTTCCTTTCGACTGTAATAGACTGTCTCACATTATACGCATATTACGTACATGTATATGTATTGCCAAAAGTAGTATAGCGATACATAGAATTCATTGAATGTCGATTTTATAAAAACATAAAGTAAAAGGAAAAGCAGGAAATATAAAAAGATACGCGAATTGCGATTTTGCTCTATGTCTGTAAATACATTTTGGACAACCAAATATTTATGAAACGCCGCAACTATCCTGTTTCATATTGTGTCCAAAACGTGGCATTATTACAATTTAGACTGTTTTTAGTATAGCACGAACATATGAGATTGATGGAAAAAGAATATGATCAGACAAAATCTTGAAGATTATAATTTGAATGATTCGTATGATGTTGAACGATTCGAATGATTATATGAATACGCGTATATACTTTCCTACAAAATCAATAATTTTTGTAATGAAATACTACTCTACGTGTAGAGATCGAAACTGTAGCCGACTAGCCGTAGCTGTTCCTTTTTTTGTAATAAATTGTGGTTGCAGTCTTTTTTCGGAAAGAAAGCACGTAATGAGAATAGTTGAAGTAGTGCCTCAGCATGGCAAAGAGATTCGAATAGTAAGTCATAAGTTCGATTCCCAGTGTGAAATGCGTTATGACAATTTCTATAGATATGCAGGACAAATAATATACATCTATGGGCTGGGAATGCATAGTAATTCTGTTGAGGAGGAGGAATGTTATCATACATCTGTGCTAGGAACATTAGGGTGTATGTATGCATTTGAGCTGTGGGAAATATTTCTATTTTGTAAAAACTAAATACAGGATTGCATTTTCAAAAATCCAGAAAATAATATATTATGCCACTTCAACTTGAGCCAATATATATTTGCAGAATAATTTAAGGCCTATAAACCTTAAAAACTATAAAGGCATCTACCAGTGCTCACACGTATCTTTGTATTGAAATATTAGTTCTACGTAACAGTCCATTGATTCTAGTATCAGATATAGCAAAACCAAGGATGGCTGATATATTACCTCCATTCATATATTTTTGACAGTGAAGCATTCAATACAATGAAGAGTACTTTGGCAAAAAGTATGCACAACTCCATTTCATTCCAGTTTATACTATAACGATAAAAGTAACTATGAAATAGTAGTTCTCCTTTAGACAATCCATTTCACAAAAATCATTTGCAAAGAACTGTTACGCAAATCTAAATGTTTCAATTCAAAGATATGTTTGCAGACCTATAACTACCTTTTGGTTACTAAGATTCAAAAGCCTCACATTATTGAAAAAATGTCTATTGATCCAAACTCAAACAGCTGTATTTACCAAGCGTTTGATTGTTGAGTCCAACTTTTTGGAGACATACAAGAACTGGAAAATCAACTGTTCATGATCATTTTATATGTAGAATCAAAAACAACATAGTTATGTAGGCTCTCAGTCATAGTAGGAACTGCCCAAATTATTACAACAGCATAAGAATATTTAAACAACAAGACACTTCATTTGGTAAAGACATTGGAAAATTGTTGCACTATTTACTAGAATCCGATAGATCCCACAGCTAAAAAACATAAGTACAAGGGTAGGGCATTCCTGTAAAATCATATTTCTGGAAAGTATATCTGCATCGTGTGTATGCCTAACCCCAGAACTTGCTGTCAAAGCTGTCAAACAGCGCAGAGTAGCCTTCTCACTCAGGCGCCGCGTCGAAGGCGCTGGCTGAACTAAAGTACTCACTTATATTGATCTACATATCGACAATATGGCGATAGAGCATCACGAAGCAACGGTCCAGGGCTCGCGTCTTTTCTTGCTTATGAGAAAGTATTTTAGGTTGTAAAAGCTTGCAATCGGTACAAAACAGTTCCATCAAAGCGGCGGTGGTGTTAGTTTTCGAAACAAAACTGTTATAGTGTCATAAAAACACACGAGAAAAAGGTCTCCGTCATAGCGGTTTGGGCCACATTTGGGACATTAGAATTACTAAAAAACAATATAATCTCATAAGACCACTGGCACCGCCGCCTTTATTGAACTTTCCTCTTTCGATTGACACCTTTCACAACCCAAAATCATTTCATATAAGCGAGAAAGAAGTGAAACCCTGAACCCATATTTCGGCCGAATTTTGCCGGTAACACAGGGACTCTGCAGTACCGTGACGACCGGAGTCTAGCCCCTTAAATATCAGCGCAACACTCCCAAATTTGAACAATGTTAAGCGTAAAAATTTAGCAAAAGCAAAGCAGCCTTTACAAAAGCGAATGGACGAATATCTCGACTCGAGTGAACGTAGACACGAATTGAACAGCCAACGGTACGATCAGTACCTAAAACTGAAGGCTGAGGAAAATTTATTTTAAAAAAATAGATTGAGCATATACGAGAAGCAAATACAAGCGAGAAGAGATATTGAATTGGAGAAATTAAAATTAAGGCAGAAGAAACACGAAGATAAAATGCAACTGGAACGATTAAAATGCAACTATCTTGCTGCATTGACAAGACGTTAATTTTGTTAAATTTTGGTTAAATTTATATTGTTGATTTTATTATTTAAATGTTATAGTTACATTGTTGTGTTTATACAGGATTAAATATTGTAAATAAACATTTTTGCAGTCGACATTTCGCCCTCACTCTCTGCTCGGGGATAGAACTACCCACAGCCAGTTACCCAGGAAAATGTGAAACTTTTGCAAAACTATAAATGCGACGTTCTTTAGACGCGCCTGAATCTACTCGCCCGAAGGGCGAAACGCGTACTAAGTCCTGACCCTCGACTTCCGGGGATTCGCAGTCGGATTAACTAACGCGGCTGCTCAGAGGCCGGAATAGTGGAGAGCAGTGGATTCGACAGGAGACGCAACCAAGACAGGATTCTTATTGCACTCGAGGTTTATTTTCTAGATCTAAGGTGGTACAATCAAGCGGTGATAATTCGATAGCGGCGGGAAAACGGGCTTCGCTCACGGGCGATACACGGCGCCTGTGAGGAGCAGATCGAATGAGAAGACTATGGCCTACGGTGACCGGAACTAGCCAAAGGGAAGTCTCGAGACGACGGGACTCACGGATATTGAACGGACCTACGTTCCGGAAGGGAACCTCGCGACGCGATACTTAAACTAGCGGACAGATGGTTGATTTTATCTATAACTAACTCATTTTTCAAATTTACAATTATCTAAAAGTTAAGGAAATAATTCTCGGAATAGTAACATTCGACGATCTACATGATTTTGATTTCCAATATGTTATGGATCAAAGGGAACGTTACCTATGTTTAATCCATCGTCGTCTTCAACTTGAAAATCATCGTTTTCATCAATGCAGAAGTTATGCAATATGCAAGCTGCTATGACTGTCTTATTGATAAAATTTGATTCTCGATATTCCGTAAAAAACTTCAATCGGCGAAATCGTCCTTTCAACACACCAAATGCTTTTTCAACAGCCATTCGAGTAGATGAATGAAGAAAGTTAAATTCTCGTTGTTGTCGCGTTAGACGTCCGTTGTCGCGAAATGGTGGAACGAGCCATGACAACGATGGATACGCAGAATCTCCAATCAAAAATGTGTTATTAGGAAATAGTTCCTCTTTATGTTCATTCGCTGCGTCATATAGTGGTGATCTTCTGAATACTCGAGCATCGTGTAAAGAACCAGGTTCACCACAATGCACGTTAGTAAACTTTAAGTGAGAATCAACAACAGCTTGCATGTTGATTGATAAATATTTTTTACGATTGTAATACTCATTTTGATTTACCGAAGGTTTCACTATACGAATATGGGTGCAATCAATCGCGCCCAACACTTTTGGAATCTGTCGTTTTGAATAAAAACCATTGCATACTCTTACAGTTTCATTGTTATTGCAAGGCCACTTAATAGATTCATTCATTTTGGTGAACATCCAGTCAAGTACTCGACGTAGAACTCTAAATACAGATTATATGGAGATATCGAAACGCTCAGAGATAGTTCGTAATGGTTCAGTATTGGATATGAACCATAAAAATATAAGGAAACTTATTTTTCCAGTAATAGGTATTTTTCTAAAAGGATTCTTTGGAATGAAATTGGACGCTTCAAGATCATCTGCAATGTTAATAAAAAGAAGGAATTATTGTGTTACTTATAGTTAATTATTTTTACCAATTAAACTGTATGCAAGTCGTCGTGGCAATCTCAAGTGTTCCTTGAACTCCAAATCTGACCAAAACTCTACTACAGCCAAATAATTTTCAATTCTATGCCGTTTTCGTCCAGTTGTCAAATATCTGAATAGAGGGAACAACAGTAGGTTTTCATCGTCATCATCGTGTATCCAACTATTATCCGAAGCACTGCTCCATTCACTTAAATCATCAATAGTGTCTGTAGAACTACTGCTACTGCTTGACGATGCCGTTTCTAATAATGCACCTATAACTTCGTTTTCATCCATCTTAGAACTGTGACACTTAGGTTTTACGGGGTTTGTTCGGAGTGACAGTTTGCCTGAAACCGAGCAACCCGCCACTCCGAACAAACCCACGGTTAATACCACTACCTACGATGTATAGATGGTATACTCAGGTGTTGAAGAAAGCAGTTGATGTGAACGCCCCTCTGGTGCATCTTTTGGCAAGTTATAGTGTTCCATTTGACCCGAAACACAGTGCTCAGCTGTGTAACACAGTGCCTCTCCGTGTCTCTCTGTGTCTCGAAATGGAAAACCCACTGCATCTAGCGACAATTTTACAAAAATTAAAGGCTTGTCTGCATCTAGCGATAATTTTACAAAAAATGGGGCCTTGTCTGCATCTAGCGACAATTGTACAAAGAAGCGGGCCTTGTTTGCATCCAGCGACACTTCTAAAAAGAAACGGCCCTTGTCTGCATCGAGCGACATTATTCCAAAGAAACGGCCCTTGTCTGCATCGAGCGACAATATTCCAAAGAAACGGCCCTTGTCTGCATCGAGCGACAATATTCCAAAGAAACGGCCCTTGTCTGCATCGAGCGACAGTATTACACCAACACAGTTGATGTCTGCATCCAGCGACAATATTTCAAAGAAACGGCCCTTGTCTGCATGTAGCGACAGTATTACACCAACAAAACTGATGTCTGCAACCAGCGACAATATTACAAAGAAACGGCCCTTGTCTGCATCTAGCGACAGTATTACACCAACTCAGCTGATGTCTGCACCCAGCGACAACTTTACAACGAAACGAGCCTTGTCTGCATCTAGCGACAGTTTGGAGGAGAAAGATAAATTATGTAATCTATCTAAAGAGTGCGCTCACAAATTGTTCAGTGCACAGACGGAATCGCGTTTGCACCGATCAAGATGCAACCCACCGAACGAGAAGAGCGGTTATAGTTTTAGGATAATATAGTCTAGTCTTAGTTTTTACACTTACTCTTAGTTTATTCTCACTGCGAGCACGTCACTTATAGTTACAGAAATATACAGAATGAGCACAAAGTTATTGTCCCTTGATTTGATATCAACGCAGCCAGGCGTTTTACAGACTTTTCTAGCCAGGAGAATCGTGAGCAAGCACTTCCGAAATTACCGTGATTTGAGCGATGACTTGACAAAGAGTGACCCGCCGGTCCTTGCGGGGGTGTATTTATAGGCAACGTTTCTCGAAACTTCCAGCACTGACCTCATTTCCGGCCAGAGCATTTCCGAAAATGCTGGAAGGTTCGAGCAAGATTGCGGTTATCTCGGGTGATTGACCGCGGCCCTGACGTCATCCATTAGCTGATGGCCCAGGTGACAGTGGGATCACCTGGCGTAATCATCGATACTAACGCACCCGTTACCGGTTCGCGCGGGAGGTTTGACTCATCCGTAACACAAATATTATATTGAAAATAAAGGTAATAAAATACGTGTCAGGGATTCAAAATACTATACAAGTGTTAAGGATAAAAAATCTATCATAAATGCAAAATATTATCGACAAAATAAAAATGAAATATGTATGAAGAATGTAAAATGTTATAAAGAGTGTTTTGTGTGTGTATCATGCGAGAAGTTGCATTTTCGGAAACAGATTACCGATTTGAATAAACTACGAAATCCAATAGTTGGAAAACATTGGGAAAATTTAATGGTTCACTTGGAAAAAGAAGCAATAAATGTTGATTATATATGCCATTATTGCATAGATTACTTTCGTAAAAATGCCTTACCACCAGCGTGTGTATTGAACGGCCGTTACGTAGGAAAAATGCCGGAGATATTGACAACTTTAAATGATTATGAGAAAGTTTTGATTCAGCGTGATAAAGCATTTTAATGTGTGCAGCGGATCGGTACAGTAACGAATAAAAAATACCGCATAGGCAAATGATACAGAAAGTAAAAGGAAGAATATTTCATTTGCCGTTGCCGATAGAGGAAAGTTTAAAGAAAATATGCCCCTCAACGGCAGCAATTAACTGTGACCATGAGGTTTATATATTAGTTCGAGGAATTCCAACAAAGTCAAAAATAGTCTGGGAAAGTTTGGTAGATTTGAAAAAGATATTCGAGGTATTGAAATGAATGAAGGATAATAATCCACTTTACTCGGAAATTGCATTGCCCCGTTCTCATGATGAACTATTAAGTGGAAAATAGAAAGAAACAGAATATATTATTAATGATAATGAGGAAGAGGATAAAGATGAGGATAAAGATGAAGATAATAAGGAAACGAATAAGCAGGGTGCGATGCTGACCCAGATTACCGACCCCGATTCGTATTATGAACATTATTCTATTTACCCCATATATGAGAAAAGAATAAATAATACATCTACAGCTTTGTATCAAATGCTGAAAGTTGAAGCCATGCCTCTAGACAATTGTTGTAAAGATTTGGATGTTCTTTGCTTCCCGGATTTATATCCTTACGGTAAGAATGGTGTAAATCAAGAAAGACAAATACACATACGGGATTTCGATTTTGTAAAATCGAGATTAATGTCAAAATATTCACATTTCCGTTTAAATATACAGTATTTATCCTTTTTATTAAACAATGCCAATATGCGACAAATCAGTAGTGGTATCTATCATAAACTCAATACTGTCAATCCACACGTAAGATATACAGCAGCTGAATTTTTAAAATCTTTGTCTGCAAACGAATTAGAAGGAAATTTAGATAGTATTTTCGGAAAGTTGCCAAATACAAAACAATATTGGCGCAAGGTGAGAAATAATGTTAATGCCATGACACGCGATTACGGACCAGCCACTTGGTTTTTAACATTAAGTCAGGCAGAATGGTTGTGGTCGGACTTAGCAGAATATATTAAAGAAGTCAGTCCGAGTTTGAGTTCAATAAAATCAATTAGCGAATTAATTGCTGCTAATCCAGCTTCTGCTGCTAGATTTATAGAAACTAAATTTCAAGCAATGTTAGACTTTATTTGCTTTTCCGATAACCCTATAGGCAAAGTAAAGCATTATTTTGTAAGGCGTGAATATCAAAATAGAGGAATGCCACATTGGCATTTATTGATTTGGAT
>CAXIEQ010000252.1:0-28658 GCA_964023945.1 Ectemnius cavifrons | reverse complement strand
TTACAGGCCATAGAGGAAAATAAGACGTGGGAGATAGTAGAGAGACCAAAGAGTAAAAGTAGAATCTATGACACGCGTTGGGTATTTGCTTATAAACCTTTGGAAACTGAAGAAAAGAAGAGATATAAGGCCCGACTTGTGTGCAAGGGTTTTCAAAACAAGGGAACATTTGAGTTTGAAAAGGTGTATGCACCAGTGGCAAGAATGACATCCATTAGGATATTACTCAGTGTAGGATGCCAACTGAACATGTTCATGCACCAATTAGATGTAACGTCAGCCTTTCTAAATGGTTACATTCAGGAGGAGGTTTATGTCCAACCACCCGTAGAGTTGAAGGTGGAGGAAGGAAAGCTACTGAAGCTAAAAAAGGCAATATATGGACTAAACGAAGCTGCTAAGAAGTGGAACGAAAGATTTGATGAATGTATGAAAGGATTGAAATTTGTAAGGACTGAGAGTGAGTCATGCGTGTACATTAGAGTTGATGGAGAAGAATTAATGATATTATTAATCTATGTAGACGATATTATAATAGCCAGTAAGAGTAGAGATAAGATTGAAGAAGTAAAAGGGAAGTTAATGAGCGAATTTAAGATGAAAGATTAGGGAGATGTACTGAACTTTTTGGGCCTAGAAGTGAAATATGATAAGAATGCAGGAATACTGGAACTTTCCCAGGAAAGGTATGCAAGAAAATTGGTAGAAAAATTTAGAATGGAAGACTGTAAGAAAAGCGGTATCCCAATTGAGCCAGGACTGAACATTAAGATAGAAAAACCAGAAGATTGTGATAAACCCTATCGTGAGATGATAGGATGTATTATGTATTATCAGAAAAATAAAGAAATATTCTCGAGTCTGGCTTTTGAGCTAGACTCGATAATAATGAGTGATTCGAAGTGACTTTATTGGTTAATAGTTAGATCGAGACGTTATTTTATGGGGAGAACTGAATTTCCCAACTCTTATATTCCTCTCACAATGATACTTTTCCCGATACTTCGGCCCGGGAGATTCGAAGCCAACTATTCCCTAGTACCACAAAAATGGGCGCCAGGCATCGAAGATGCCACACAAAATCTCACAAAAATCGCAAAGAGAACGGCAACATTGATTCTCCCGAGACGGCCAAACAGGTGCTTCGGCTAGATCAGACAACAAGGAGAGAACGTGGGTTCGACACGAGTGAACAAGCCAGGATTGAGCTAGTAGGATGATTTTATTTCGACAATGAGGCAGAGAAAGAGTCCTTCGCTCGAGGTGTTCCTTGGCAACCTCGGGCGAAGCACGTGGCTGCGAGTTAGAATAGTCGAAGTTACATTCGGATGTTCGCTAGCTCTACGCTGATGACCGGCGTTAATAGATTTCCCGAATTCTCGAAGTTCAGAATTCTACAGATTCACGATAATTGACTCTTGGCTGACTTCGTCAGCCCGCAGGAAGATCTCAGTTTATATAATCGATAATATAAGAAGAATTGAGGCTCGGAATGATGATCCAGACAACAGATCGAAAATGGAAACTTACAGTCGAAAGCGAGAAGGCCTTAAGGGCCGACAAACAGCGAATCTCTAGCTGGGATCTCACCAAGAAGTCAGTCCCTCACAAAAGCTAGAGAGGAAGGTGTTCGCTTACCGCTAATTATCGGTGCGTTGGTAGCACGTTCGCTAGCACGGAGGATTTCGGGAATCGCTAGTCTGTCCTTCCTTCCTTCCTTCCTTCTTTGTTCGCTAGTTTGTCGTCTCGAAAATCGGTAATCGCTAGTCGCTCGCTCGCTTCGACGGTCAGCACAAGAGTGCCGAATTCTGCGCGCTATTCCCTAACGCTCGTCTAGCCGCTTTTGTCTCCGAAATCGATTTCTATTGGTCGCTGGATCCTACCGCGCGCGCAAGGCTCGCTGTGCCCTCGGGTGGACGACGCCTGGGCCGTAGGCCCTCTGTGCGCCAACCCTGCCTCGTCGAGACGACAATTGGTCAAGCCTCCCACGATGCAAGGGCAACTCGGGGTCGCTTGCCTCACCACCCGGCTCCTCCAACGGTGACCAGTCGTCTTCGGAGGCCATCGGAGACTGTTGAGCCCCTTAATGTCCACCCTGGTCGGGCCGAGTTCCTCTGGGCTGGCAGATTTAGCGATTTCGGGTGCTGTGGTTGATGGTCGTCCCTGGTTTGCTTCTCCCTTATTGGCTCAGACGAATTCGCAGTCGTTAATATTGCGTCTAGCTCGGTAGTATTCCCTTATTGGTGTGACGGGGCAGCGTAGCCCGTCCCAAAACTCCCGCTCTCACGCGAAGCCGCCTCGCACTCGCCGCTTAACCTCACTAACCGTTGCTCCAAGGGGGACCGCCAAAACCAGCGAATAATGACTAATGCGCCTTTATCTTGTTTCGAGCCCGATATAGCGACGAGATCAGCGAGTCGATCGAGGAGCGGGAGTTAAGCTCGAGGAGAATGGACCCGACGAGTCCTACCTGCGAGCCATACAGAGGGTGCAGATACGCCGATTGACGTGCCGATCAGGCCGCTCTGACCCTGGACAGACGACGGACGACGCAACGGCGACAGACCGACGGACGTACCAGGGGCTCCTAGCTCTCGCTGGCTGAAGGCAGCGGCGGAGAGCGCAGCGAAGCGAAACGATCGATCCCAGTGCGCGGGATCGATACGCGAGCCCTCGATACCGATCGAGACCGATCGGCGCGGCGGCACCGAGAGATCGATAGCGTAAGGCGGCAACGTAACGCTAAACGAATTTTGCGTAGGACCGGAAGCTCCTCACTTTGTGAGCGACCTTCGAAGCAAGCGTGTGCGAGTGTGAGGAAGAGCTGCGAGCAAAGACGATCAGAGGATGAGAGAGATATATAGGACGAGAGGAATTCGGTCGAGCGAGTTCATACCGGTAAGCCCAGCGAATTGCCGCCTGCCTATTACCTGTAAAGATCTCGGTGCCGGCCGTTCACGCTCCAACAAGAGGCTACCCTGGCGCGAGTGGCCACCGGTCACTAGGCGGCTACCCCTTGGGGCGACTCTTCAAGTCGCCACAAAGTCCCCGGTTCGGAAATAACACCGCGAGCCCGTAGATTGGAAGGCGTATGAAAGCCAGGAGCGGCCCGGCTGCCACCATCTAGCTGTGTAACTTGCATGCGAACGGTTTTGGGTTTTCCGGCTTCGAGGCTCGTCGATCGGCCGCCGATATTGTGCGATCGCAGTGCGACTGCAGGTCATTGAAAGTTCTATTCGATTCTTTGGCGTGTCCGAGCCTTCCAGCTGGCGAACGTCCGGCAAGCGCGACCGGCCGGGAGAATAGATTGTGTAGCGGCTACGGGAAAGCCGAGGGTCCGAACGCCGACGTTCAGACGCGAGCGCGCGGACTTAGGATTTTCCGGCCAGTTTCCCGGCCAATAATAAACATCGTTGCCACCCATCCGCGTGGGATTATTCAGCCTCCTTTCCCGACCCAAAGACCGTCGCCACTCTACCGGCCACGAGCTAGCCCGGCCGACACCGGCGAGTGCCGCCGAGTCCAGCCCGGGGACGAGCGGAGGGCACCAACCAGGACGAGGGGAGACCCAGGAGAAATTCGGCCCTTATCGGGGCCTGGCGGCCAGCATTTTCCCCCTTTCCACCTTCCAGGAACCCCGGACGGACTTAGGCGAAGTTGAGGCGCGTCCACCCGGACCGACGCGGACCGAGGTCCGGAGAAACCGCTTACATTGGAGACGCTCTTGTCTAATATTGCGCGGCGCTAGTTTAAATTGGTGGAGATAGCCTTTTTGTGACTTACGTTCAAAACGTTAACGTCACAACTCTCCCCACACACCAAAAAGGACCGAAGGTCCGCCCGCGAATTTACTCTAAGTCTATTGGTTTGTCCGCGACTCTAATAGGGGCGAGAGTTGGCCCGTGCCGACACGAGAAAACATCACAACTCTCCCCGCACACCAAAAAGGACCGAAGGTCCGCTCGCGAACAAAACCATTCCTTAATTCGCTGCGTCTCCAATAGGGTATCTCATTAGCCACAAAACAAACATAAATAACTCAAAAAAACTGATAACCTACCGGTGTTTAGTGCAAGGCATTGCATTTATCGATAATAATTGTCGACTGTAAGTCCCTTCTTATTATTGAAACCAATTCTAGATCTTCCTGCTGGCTTTCCTATATCGATAGTTCCTTCTTAATACTGAAGTGGTAGTTTCGCTATACTGAGTTTCCTTCGATAGTATTCCTCTGAATCGACAGTTTCTGGGGCCTGTCTCCTCTGGACTGTCTTTTATTATTTGTGCTAGTGCACACCTGCAAAGCTTATAAATTCGGGACTAGGTGCTTCAGGGTTAAATTAGTTGGCCTTTCTACTTGAACAAAATAACTTTCCCCTTTTTATTCGAGTATCTGTCTAACGCGAGTGGTTCGCTAGTAACAAGGGTATTTCCCACGAGAGTTGTGCGTATTATGAGCTTCGTTCCGATGTTGGTAGGAACACGGAATGTTGCGCTAGTTGTTATGATCTTATGATCTATGATTACAAATCTAAGAGGAACATGAACGTTACGTTAATATTTGGAAATGTCTTAGGACCTAGGACTACGTTGCTACGTGGAATAGGGCGTCAATTTTTGGTAGTGGAACGGTGGCGATAGTGTTGGGGTATTATTCTTGCCGGCGTCTCTCGTAGTTATTTCGCTTAATGCGTCATTCCGCCCTACAATTTGGGCACGATTTCATCGACCATCCAGGCTCCCCGCAATGGTAACAAAAGATGCGGCGTGGTTTCGGGCAATCGGTGTATTTGTGGTTGCAGTCCAGGCAATTTCAGCACTTTTCGCTGGTGTACCACGGCTTGATCGTTAGCAGGCGTGGTTTTGTGCTGGTTGCTTCCCTCTGCTCATTATGCGACGCGTCCATCCGCCGGGCCGATAGTGGTGACGATCCGGGTTGTTTGCGGGCCGCTAGTTGTCGTAAGCGTTCCCAGCGCGACTTGGGAGGTTGCGCCCCTGTGTCCGTGGGTTTTGTGGCCCTGGGTGTATCGTCCGATTGTCGCAGTGCACATCTGTGGACGGTGCAGTATCTGCGGCTTGGTTTTGGTGGTAGATTCGTGGGGCGGGGTTGTGCCCCCGTCTCCCAGGATGGCGGAATATCGCTCAGGCAATAATAGCAGTGCATTATTGGTGGCGAGGGTTGTCGCCTTTTCGGTTTGATCTTGGGGACCGCACGTATCTTCCTTGGGATGTGTCGGTCATCAAAAATGGGGGGCTCCGCTTGGGGTATGATCGTTAGTGGTGGTTCCATTTGTTTGTTTGGCTTCTTGGGCGATGGTGTCTCAATGGTTGTAGGTTTTGGTAGCGATAATGGTTGCCACGGGAGTATTATCGCCCCGCTTCTGGTAAATATTCGGTCTTGGTACTATCTTACGGTGATCGCTAGTATTTGCCAGATTTGTGGGTGTATCTTCCTGGCCCACTGCTCCTCTGGTCGGTAGACGCTAATTCTCCTGTCCATTCTACGGTACTTCGGTACTGGATCGTTAGTGATGCTAGTGAGGTTAAAAGGGACAGGTGTTAGTTCATTGTGTATAATGTTTTAGATATTGCACATTGTAGCATCGAAGATTCCAGAAGATCGGGAATCTTCCAGAAAGCGTCTCGGCGACAATGCTGAGGCCGCTTGTAGGCGGCAGCGGGCAGAGGAGACGAGACACGCGGAGCGCGAGCTATGACCTCGCGCTTGACGACGCATCTGTTGATTTGGCTAGCAACGGCTCCTATAAAACCGCGGATCTCGGCCACACGCGCCCATTACGCTGTTTCCGAAGGGAGAGGACGAGGTAAGACCATCGGCCGCCCTCTCGAACGGGTAATCGGAGCGCTGGCAGGAGAGTTCGGCGAGAATACCTGGACGCCTGACCGAGAGGAGAGTACGGGGGGATATCTCTGGACGCCCGATAGTACCAGGAGAGTACGGGAGTATATTCCTGGACGCCTGTTTGGTATGGAGAGTTCGGCGATCATACCTGGACGCCTCACCGAGAGGAGAGTACGGGGGGATATCTCTGGACGCCCGATAGTACCAGGAGAGTACGGGAGTATATTCCTGGACGCCTGTTTGGTATGAGGAGTTCGGCGATCATACCTGGACGCCTGACCGAGAGGAGAGTACGGGGGAATACCTCTGGACGCCTGAGAGTCACGGGAGAGTACGGAGAGTTCCCGTGGACGCCCTCGGTTAGGAGAGTTCGGGAGAATATCTCTGGACGCCTGACCGTTGAGGGAGAGTACGGGAAGTTTCCGTGGGCGCCCTTAATTAGGAGAGTACGGAGATAATACCCGGACGCCCGATCAAGGGAGAGCACGGGGAAATATTCCTGGACGCCCGTTAGAAAGTAGAGTCAGAGATCGTAGAAAAGAGATAATCCCTCCTGCCCGTTTCCTAAACTCATTTCTCCTAGTCCAACTTGTGTTGATCGAAAACCTATCTATGCAAATCCAATCTGTTTTGAAAAATGGAATTACCTAACCTCTGTAACAATCCATGTATCCTAATGTCTAACATATTCCCGAATAAATCCTGTTACAGCTCATTCCTGACTCCAAACCCTTTGATCCTTGGCTACAAACATGGCGCTCAACGAGCAGGCCCTGAACCACGCCGAAAACACAGCATCCTCCAGCTCCTGGAAACTATCCACGGAAGAAGGAAGCTTTGCAAAATGCACAGCCCGATACTATGGGAGCAATGAATATACAAAAGTCGTGGAGTTCACATCTACGACATCCATCTTCAAAGACATCGAGAACATCTCCGATGAAAATGCCCTTCGAGGTCTCCCTCTGTTATTAGAAGGTCACGCCGCCACATGGTGGAGAGGTGTCAAAGCCACCGTTAATACGTGGCACGAAGTCATTAATTTAATTCGTGCCACCTTCGCACCCCGACGACCCGTGTACCCAGTGTACATAGAGATTTCTCGGCAAATCAAAGACCCGAAGACTCCCACCGACTTCTTCATCAGCCGAAAAAGAGCACTGATAGCAGAATTACCAACACTGCCAGATGAGACCGTGCAATTGGACATGGTGTATGGTCTGCTCCGACTCCACATACGGGGAAAAATACCCCGCGATTCGGTCTCCTCCTTTACCGATCTCGTTAGGAGAGCGAGAGAGGTCGAGGCCCTGGAGAAGGAAGCAAGGGGACAAACGCAGGAAGAAGAAAGCGAGTTCAAACGGCCATCGCTGAACTGGAAAGAGCGGCCGCGTTGCGGGATATGCCGCCGATTCGGTCATCCTACTATGAGCTGCCGACATCGGAGATACCAGGCACCACCACAACAGCTACCCCGACAATACACGACTGCCACCAGAGAGCCAACGAAAGAACCACTAGGCAGCTCACCCCGAACACCTCTGAAATGTTATGGGTCCGGTAAACCGGGTTTCGTTAGGAGCAAGTGCCCGGATTGCAGCAAGAAAACATCAACACCCCAACAAGATGCATTCTGCATGATTTCGGCCAATCCTCAGCCACGATCACGACCAACGGTCGTAATAAACATTGCCGGAGAACAGAGACGTGCCTATGTAGACACGGGGGCCAAATGCTGCGTGGCTAGTCAGAGCCTGTTCTCTATTTTACAGAAGAAAGGGCCGACCTTCCAGAATAAGGAAATGAGAATAGCCCTTGCAGATGGAAATCCGCGAATTCGGGAAGTAATGACCACAGACATCGAAGTGGAACTAAAAGGGAAAACCATCAAAACGCGGTTCCTCGTGCTGCCAGGCAGTAAAGATGATCGCACTCTCTTGGGAGTGGATTTTCTTGAGGACGTGGGCATGGTCATGAACGTCCCACAAAGGTCCTGGCATTTCGTGGAAAGTCCCGACGACGAACATGACTTCGAGGGGGAAAGAGAGGAATTCGCACCTTCCGACCAGGGGGAGGACACGATCATCCTGTCCTCGATAAAGGCAATATCTTTGCCAGAAGACGCGCATCCAGAAGCGGAAGGACTGGCGGCCTACATGAAGGATGTGGAAGAAGAATTCCCAGCTCCACTTTCACCTTTAAGTCCAATAGGAAGCCCAGAACGCTCCAGCCAGGACAAATTAGAATGGTCAGGCATTGACGATCTATTCGAGAAATGCTTGCGAACGTATGAGACTGCCCGGCGAATGGACATCGCAGCCGTCGATGTAGAGGAGTTGGGGGAGGATGAGGCGGTGAGTACGACATCTCACGAGAAGCACCTCCTGCGGAATTTGATGAAGAACAATCTGGATCTATTTCATACAGAGGGACCCCCGACGGCTGAGGCGATCCATCTCATAAATACGGGAGATAATGCTCCAATTCCGGTACCACCTTATTGCTTACCACCTGCGAGAAGAATCATGCTCCAGAAGGAGCTCGACAAGATGCTAAAAACGGACATCATAGAAGAATGCGAGTCACCCTGGGCTGCCCCGGTGGTCCTTGTACCGAAGAAGGATGGAGGAATCCGAATCTGCGTCGATTATCGACGCCTAAATGCTGTCACCACCACAGATACCTATCCACTACCAAGGATAGACGACTTGCTCCACGCAGCCAAACAAACCAGCTACATGACAGCTCTCGACCTCCAATCGGGGTACTGGCAGATCGGAGTGTGGCCCGAAGACCGAGACAAGACAGCGTTTACCACCCCTTTCGGCGTGTACCGATTCAAACGCATGCCGTTCGGCCTAAAGAATGCCCCTGCGACATTCCAACGACTCATGGACC
This sequence comes from Ectemnius cavifrons, assembly GCA_964023945.1. Lineage (NCBI taxonomy): Eukaryota > Metazoa > Arthropoda > Insecta > Hymenoptera > Crabronidae > Ectemnius > Ectemnius cavifrons. Next base: position 19,897 of record CAXIEQ010000252.1, on the reverse strand, counting down.
GCCTGAAAGCGGGATTGGGAAATCGAAACATCCTAGTCTACTTGGACGACCTTCTGATCCTGTCCTCGACTTTCAACGAACATATCGAAGACCTAGCAGCGGTGTTCAACAGACTCCGAAGATTTGGACTGCGAGTGAACCGGCAGAAATGTCGTTTCTGCTGTCAAAGAATAAAATACCTGGGGCACATTCTTACGGCGGAAGGAATTCAACCAGATCCCGAAAAGACTCAGGCCATCCGAGATATGAAGACACCGGCTAACCTAAAACAGCTGATCTCGTTCGTACAGACGTGCTCTTGGTACCGACGTTTTGTACCGAACTTCGCCAGCATCGCAGAGCCGCTCACACGGCTGACTCGAAAGAAGATCATCTGGGAGTGGTCCGATCAACAGCAGCAGGCCTTCACAAATTTGAAGAAAGCCCTGACCGAAGCTACCATCCTACAAGCAGCAGACGAGACCAGACCATATACCCTGCGGACGGATGCTAGCGGTTACGCTATCGGGGCAGTCCTTCTTCAAAGAGAGAAAGACACTGAACATCCAGTGGAATATGCCAGCAGACTTTTGGCGCCAGCGGAAAGGAACTACTCCACCACGGAACGGGAGGCGCTTGCAGTAGTATGGGCAGTCGATAAATTTCGTGGCTACATTGAGGGTGCCAATGTCACAATTGCGTGAGATCACCAGCCTTTGAAGTGGTTGATGACATTGAAATCTCCCAGCGGACGACTGGCCCGATGGGCATTGCTGCTGCAACCCTATTGTCCGAAGATCGAACATATACCAGGCCGCTGCAATGTCGTTGCCCACATGCTCTCGCGACTGCCAACGGAGCCGTGGGCAGAAGAAGAAAGGACTGATATTGGCGGTGTCACAGTAGACTTGCCACGCCGAGGACCGGCCGCGACGAGGGAACAGCAGCTCAGAGACGAAGATCTCGAAGCTATTATAAAAGCACTGGAGTCTACTGATGAAGATGCGACGAGGAAGTGGACGATCCGGGGTTACTTCCTAAATGACGGTGTGCTACACCGATACGCACCCAATATCGACTCTGAAGAAGCTCAGCTGGTGGCACCGACGCACGAGAGGAAGGACATTCTGAAGGCTTATCACGATGATCCCACCGCTGGACATTATGAGATCCAGCATACTTTGCATCGGATTATAAGCCGGTACTTTTGGCCTGGGATGAGCCGGGAAATTGCCGAATACGTCCGAACATGCGTGGATTGCCAACGCTACAAAGCAAGTAATCAGAAACCAGCAGGACTGCTTCAGACACCGGTGATGCAACGGCGATTTGAAGTATTGGCCGTCGACCTGTTTGGTCCACTACCTGCAACTAGAAAGGGGAATCGATGGATCCTGATTGTCGAGGACACCGCATCTCGATGGGTGGAAATCTTTGCTTTACAAGAAGCTACAGCTGAGGCCTGTGCGGAGGCATTAATCAACGAGGTGCTCTTACGATTCGGCTTACCGCGCCGAATTATCAGCGATAATGGCACACAGTTTGTGAGCGCTGTTATGCAGCAAGTTGCCCACTATCTAGGCATTCAACAATGCTTTACACCTGTCTATCATCCGGAGGCCAATCCGGTGTGTGAGGACAGCGGAGCGGGTCAAGCGAAGACACGAGTCTATTGGAAGACTTTATTGTGCGACCTTTCGAGTCGAGGGCGAGTTTGGGACTGAACTGTCGGCATAGGGCCGAGTGCTTCGGGACTGCGGCCCGGTCACGTGGAGGGACGTTCGGGGGTGCGGAGGCCCGCGCGCTGATAGCCCGGTGCCGCGTTACACTCCCCCGCTTTCAAAATGGGCACTCCGAGCCATGCATATTAGGGGGGGGGGTGTATGTGATGAGTTGGTCCGGTTGGGTGGTGTGTTGGTGTCGTGGTGTGATGCGGTTCCCAGGTGTTTCTGATGTGGTGGTGTGTGATGTGGTTCCTTGATGTCGTGATGTATGTTGTTTCTTCATTCCTGATGCGGTGTGGTTCCTTTGGTTTCTGTGGGGTGGTACGTTTTGATTCCTTCTCATTTTTTATATCCTGGAATTAGATCTTGCGAGTATAACGTTGTTATTGTTGGCTTCGTTAGTAAGGTTTGGTTGTTTATGGAGGAAGAGGGTAGGGTGTGTATGAGTATGTAAAAGAAAGTTGTTACCGTTCCGTGTCCCTTTTTACCAATTTTGTGTTGGGATTTGTTATTTTGTTGTTAATTTGATTAGTTCTCCTTTGTTTTCCCCAATTAGTGTGTTCGTCCTTCTTATCTTTTGGTTTTGTATATGTATCCATGCGTTTATCTTTTGGTTTCCTGTTTTAATGTGATCGTTTTCTGTGGGGGTTCTTGGGGGTTTGTTTGAGTAAAAACAAGTGTCTGTTATGTTTTTATATATATATCCTGCATTTTCACCACCCTACAACAGTCACACCATGGATAAATCCAAGCAAGACCAGTCCACGCAGTACGATTCAAAGATGGGGTCACGGGATTTCTCCATGCAGACCGGAGAAAAAGGAAAATGGGGCGACCAACCAGAGAGATGGACACTCCCTCAGCATCCCGTTTTCTCCCCGGTCAAGGGCACCCAGCGAAAGGAAGGGGCACGGAAACCCGAAGGGACCGTGTCTTCCCAAAGGCGACTTCGACTTCTGCACCAACAAGATGCACTCCACCCCCACCACCAAGGTTGAACCTGGTGCAACTCAATGACTCCACCATTAGAGAGTTCGTGCCTGGAGAGGGATGGAAAAAGCGGAGATTCCGTTAATTGGTTGTCTCAAATTTTCCAGCCTCCCTCTCTGAAAAAAATTTCATCTGCCTGAGTCAATATATTCTCGTATATTGAATGCGAGAGTATATTGTGTCGCTAGACTCTCGTCAGTACGAACTTAAATCCTCCAACTCAGTCCAACATCGAAAAATAGCCTATCCTCGTCTCTCTCTGGAAGACCGTTGGAACTTGGAAGCTGTATCATCTCACCTCGACGTGCGTGAGTGGCGTCATCTTCATTAATGAAGATGACGATTGCCTGTTGTGACGGGGCAGCGTAGCCCGTCCCAAAACTCCCGCTCTCACGCGAAGCCGCCTCGCACTCGCCGCTTAACCTCAATAACCGTTGCTCCAAGGGGGACCGCCAAACCTAGCGAATACATGCTAATGCGCCTTATCTTGTTTCGAGCCCGATATAGCGACGAGATCAGCGAGTCGATCGAGGAGCGGGAGTTAAGCTCGAGGAGAATGGACCCGACGAGTCCTACCTGCGAGCCATACAGAGGGTGCAGATACGCCGATTGACGTGCCGATCAGGCCGCTCTGACCCTGGACAGACGACGGACGACGCAACGACGACAGACCGACGGACGTACCAGGGGCTCCTAGCTCTCGCTGGCTGAAGGCAGCGGCGGAGAGCGCAGCGTAGCGAAACGATCGATCCCAGCGCGCGGGATCGATACGCGAGCCCTCGATACCGATCGAGACCGATCGGCGCGGCGACACCGAGAGATCGATAGCGTAAGGCGGCAACGTAACGCGAAACGAATTTTACGTAGGACCGGAAGCTCCTCACTTTGTGAGCGACCTTCAACGCGAGCGGATTCCGAGTGCGAGAGTGAGCCACAACCAGACGATTCGAGGAGTGTAGAGAGAGCGATTCAGCGAAGCGAGTAATACCGGTAAGCCCAGCGAATTGCCGCCTGTCTATTGCATGTAGAGATCTCGGTGCAGGCCGTTCACGCTCCAACAAGAGGCTACCCTGGCGCGAGTGACCACCGGTCACTAGGCGGCTACCCCTTGGGGCGACTCTTCAAGTCGCCACAAAGTCCCCGGTTCGGAAAGAACATCGTGAGCCATTAGATTGGGAGGCGTATGAAAGCCAGGAGCGGCCCGGCCGCCACCATCTAGCTTTGTAACTTGCATGCGAACGGTTTTGGGTTTTCCGGCTTCGAGGCTCGTAGATCGGCCGCCGATCTTGTACGATTGCAGTGCGACTGCAGGTTCTCGAAAGTTCTGTTCGATTCTTTGGCGTGTCCGAGCCTTCCAGCAGGCGAGCGTCCGGCAAGCGCGACCGGCCGGGAGAATAGATTGTGTAGCGGCTACGGGAAAGCCGAGGGTCCGAACGCCGACGTTCGGACGCGAGCGCGCGGACTTAGGATTTTCCGGCCAGTTTCCCGGCCAATAATAAACATCGTTGCCACCCATCCGCGTGGGATTATTCAGCCTCCTTTCCCGACCCAAATACCTTCGCCACTCTACCGGTCACGAGCTAGCCCGGCCGACACCGGCGAGTGCCGCCGAGTCCAGCCCGGGGACGAGCGGAGGGCACCAACCAGGCCGAGGGGAGACCCAGAAGAAATTCGGCCCTTATCGGGGCCTGGCGCCCAGCATTTTCCCCCTTGCCACCTTCCAGGAATCCCGGACGGACTTAGGCGAAGTTGAGGCGCGTCCACCCGGACCGGCGCGGACCGAGGTCCGGAGAAACACGCTTACACTGTGCCGACACTGTTTCGTGGAACGAAACTGCCCAACAAATTACATCGAAGCGGATGGCCATTATTGGTACTACCGCGAAAGGGACTTTTTCGACTGCCATAGTTGCGGCTTATACTCTTTTCTCGACACCCGGCCCGCGCAACAGTGCAGACTCTGCAGGGACAGCATCAGGAAACTCTACCTCCGCCTGAAGAGGGAAGGAACCAGCATCCCGGCGTACTTCCACCCTCAACGCATGGTCCTGCGCAATGTCGCGGTCGACTGGCCCTTATGTGAGCTGCCCCTGGACATCTCATAATGGCATCCATCAGGGATATAAGATACCACCCAACATCACCAGTACCTCATCAGATCAGATCCAGCATTCATCCATCACCCCACCCTTGTAAGCTAGTCTTTTGTTACACCCCACTGCACACTACACTCTTTGTTTTTGTTAATCAATCTCATGATTTTGTTAAAAGAAAATTCGTCCGATTTCTTTTATGAAGCATCACGATTTGTGCGATGTTCAATCTAAGGGGGGAGGTGTTACATATTCATTCTCATCGGACTACATTTCTTAGCCTTATTTTACACGTAGATTCAATAATTTTAACTCGCTAGTCTCCCACATAGTTTTCCCATGCGTATTTTTCGAGCTTTAAAACTGTGACTTCGACTCTTTCGTTCCGTCTTATCTCAAGCCCTTAAAAAGCATTCCTAGTAAGGGATCATCACAGCGTTCCCTTAGCGAACTCTGCAGCCGTGCACTTAGTGCATCTCATAAATTCTTAGAACTCCAGCGTAGTCTCAGACTCCCGGCGTCTCTATCCCTACCTATGCCCCTTTTCACTGGATTTTTCGGGTATACAAAGCCCTAATTTCTGGAGCAAAGGGGGAATCAGTTCCGAACTCTCATCGACGGGGAAGCTCTGTCAATCGGACCAGCGAAGAACACCGTAGTAGATCGAGCACTAGTCTCCTTCGAAGCAGATACAATTATCGTGTTTTTTTTTGTTTTTTTTTACGTGGGGAAATCCTCATGGACGCCCCGCCGCCCTGGTGGGAGCGGCAGGGTAGTGCCGGACTCTTACTGGCTAAAACTCCACGGTGGCCATCCTCCGCGCTTAGTGGGGCGGCACCGGTCGCGTTCGAAAAGAGTTCCCGGTGCCGCCCCACGCCCGCCCCTCTCGGGGGGCACATCTTATGGTGGGGGAGAAAGCCATCCCCGCTCTCGCGTAAGCGAGAGAAGGAGGCGTCCCCCACCCCTGCGGGGAGGCATGGCTCGACCCACTCCTTCGCTATCAGCGAAGGAGGAGCGAAACCGTGTCTCCCGCTGTTCCATGGAAACTTCTTGACGGGACGTGCGACCACGACACGTTCCGCCCCACCTCGGGATCGTTTATGCGGGCGACAGAGCCACCACTCTGCCGCCTCACGACCCCTTGGTGCGTACCCGGCCTGTGAGTGGGGCCGGCTACTCTGGCTACTGGGGGGGGGGGGCTGCATCCCCCCGTGCGGGGCGGCGGCGAGGACGGGCTCTTGCCAAACGGAAGGGGTCCGTCCTCTCTCGCCGCCGCTCCGCCTCTTCCTTTTGGAGGAGGACCTCCTCACAAAATGTGAGGAAGGCCCTCCACGACCTCTCGCTGACGAGGATCTCCCTAATGACCGTCGGCAGCGAGAAGTCCCGCCCAATATATCGGACCAGGACACGGCGCTGCGCCCTCCATGCTCCGCAATATTGGAGGGTATGTTGCGTCGTGTCCCGGTCCCCATCACAATGGTGGCACTGTGCCGTCGCCTACTTCCCGATGCGACACAGGTACTCACCGAAGCAACCGTGCCCGGTGAGCACCTGCGTCGCGCGGTACGAGAGTTGCCCTCTGCCGCGACTCAACCAAGCTTCCAGTCTTGGAAGAATCGCCCCGACGGGTCTGTGGCTGGATGATCCAGAACACTCCCGCCACATCTCAACAACGAGCCGCCGGGTCTGGCGCTTGAGCGTCTCGACCGACCGTTCCGTGGGGGCTCCACCCGCATCCCAACGGAGGGCGCGAAGACCGGAGTAGGTCCTCGCATAGTCCACCGCCAGAATATCGAAGGGCGGAAACCTCGCCAGTAGGGTGGCCGACGCCAGGGAGATCGTGCGGTACCCTCGCACGACCCTGACGGTCATCCGGCGCTGTACCCCGAACAGCAGGGTACGATTGCGCCGACTGGCCGCCACGACGTCCGCCCAGACTAGTGCTCTATAGAGCACCATGGAACGGACGACTCCCGCATACAGGCGTCGGACCCCTTCCCACGGTCCCCCGATGTTGGGCAGCAGGCGACCAAGAGCGCCTGCCGCCTTTTCAACACGAGGGATGAGCCGGTCGAAGTGCGCGTTAAAGCGCCAGAGGCCGTCCAGGGTGAGACCCAAATACTTCATGGTATTTCCCACCTGGACACGGGCGCCTCCCACCGCTATCCACCGCTGGCGTGACGGCCCCGCAGAGCTTCGGCGACTGTAAAACCAGATCGCCTCGGTCTTCTGCGGGGCCACACGAAGGCCCAGTCGGTGGATTCGGGCGACGACACAGGCCACCGCCATCTCCGCGACACGGATGGTCCTCATCCCGTCCTCCTCGCTGACTACCACGAGGGTGTCGTCTGCATAGCAGATCAACGTGGAATCAGCGGGGAGTGCAGCCCGCAGGACGTAATCGTAGCCGAGGTCCCATAACAGGGGGCCCAAAACGGACCCCTGCGAAACCCCGGCGAACGTCTCCCTCATGTACTCCTGCGTCCGGCCCGTAAACGTTATGCTCCTGTCGGCGAGGTAGGCCCCGACGACGGCCCGTATTTCAGGGGGCACTCGATGGTGCTCGAGTGCCTCCCTGATGATCCACCAGGGCAGGGTGTTGAATGCATTAACTATATCTAATGATATAGCGATGCACACCCTGCCCCGGTCTGCAGCCGACTCCGTCAGGGACCTTAGACGCTTAATCGCGTCTATCGTCGATCGTCCCCGACGGAAGCCGAACTGCCCGTCGTCGAGGTCCGGACCTGTCGCCAACAGGTGCCGGACGAGGCGGCTGGCAATTACTCTTTCGAAGAGTTTGCCCGCCTCGTCCAGCAAGCAAATGTCCCATCACGATCTCACGGATCTCCATCCAGGGTGGCGACGAGCTCGTCCCAGGCACGGGCCTTGGCAGCTCGGATGGCCCGCTGCAGGGCGACCACGGACTCGCGGTACGCCGCATACAGCGGGGCCACCCCAGCCGGAGCCTGATTCCGCCGTCTCCGGGCGCGGGTGTACTGGCGTCGGCGGCGCACGCACACCGTACGTAGCGCCGCCAGATCTTGAGACCACCAGTACACCCCGCCGACACGGGGCGGCCTGGCCCGGGGCATCGCGACGTTGCAGACCGACGTCATTCTACCCCGGAACCACTCCGCCCCCGCGTCCGGGTCGGGAAACTCCTCCTCGTCTCCCAACCCGTCCAGCCAGGCCGCGGCGATAGTTGCGGCCATCAGGGCGTCCCGGTCAAGGCGCTTCAGCGCCCATCGCGGTGATGGGGTGTGCCCTCCTCCCCGAGGGTTGCTCGGTGCTGGGCGGAGCGTCAGAGCGGCGGCCACCTCCATCGTAAGATAGAGGTGGTCCGAGAGCGTTTCGAGCTCTTCCGCGACCCACACCGACACACGGCGCATGGCGGCCGGAGAGCCGAACGTCAGATCGACTCCCCCTGCCACCGCACGCACGTGCTAACGGACCACCGGTTCACCAACCGGAGGTCGTGCTGCGCCACCCAGTCGAGCAACACCCCGCCCCTGGCGTTGTCCCGGGGGTTGCCCCATGCTCGAGCGTCCTGCCAACTCCGTCGCCGCCACGGTCGCTGTCTGTGCCGCCTCCCGGAACCTACGTTTGTAGGTGCCGTTGAAGTTTGACGAGGTGGCCGTCAGGTGACGCACCACGTCCATTGCCTTGGACTCCGGGCCGCCAAGGAGCTGCCCCGCTTGGGGCTCGCTCCCGTCGCGCGCCGAGTCGACCTGGCGTTTCTTCGCCTTGGCCGACTCGGCGCACTCACCCGTCGACGGTCGCCCCCTCTTCCGACGAGACCCCCCTGTGCGAGAGGACGCCGATGCCATTGAGGCATCGGAATCCTCGCCGACGGACGTCAGGGAACCCCCTGACGGCCGCCGAGAGAGGACCACGTGGGTCACTGCGTCGGGCAGCCGGCTGAGTACCACCGTGCACGCCGGAACTGCCCTCTCCGTCGCCGACACCACGGAGGCAATGGACGTTTCCGAGCAGTCGGACTCGGCGCCGCTGTCCTCCGCGGGTGTGACGACCACGCGCCTCGTTTCTGAGGTGCGCTTCTGGCGCACCTCGGAAGGAGTCGCAGGCGGTCCCATTCCGCTGGCGGAATGAGCGTCCGCGCCGCTCCTCTCCTCACCTCCCTCCATTGAGCTGGGATTGAGCGTCGTGGTTTTGGCACGTTTCATTGCATTTATCTTCTGTTTTGTTTTCCATCGTTGTTTTGAGTTTAAGGGCCTCCGCCCATTACTCCCACTCTCGTCTATGTGAGTGTGCGTGTGTGCGAAGTGTGTTGAGAGACGGTCATCGCGCGGAAAATCCGAACCCCCCGGAACGAGGAGGGGCCGGCCGCGCCACCGCGGCGGCTAAGCTTTTTTAAGGCATCCACGGGTGGCCTCGGGAGAGCCCCCGGGACGGGCTGCAGGGTCCCATCCGGTCACCAACCGGCACTACAACCCGCCCCGAGACTATTCGCCCCTGATAGGGCAGCCTCCCCGTTGGTTAAACGGGGTTCGGGCCCCTGTACTAGGAAGCGGCCCGGGAGTGCCAATCCCGGTTTATCTCCTGCACCCTCCCGTGGTACCACCGCGGCAGAACGACAGAGCATCCCCCCGAACGGGAAGGACGGCCCCGTAACGCGACCGCCTCTCGTGTGAGTGTGTGTGATGTAATCTATGTGTGTTTCTGTGTGCGTGTGGACCACCTCCACGCAGTGGACCACCTCCAAGAGACAGCACACCACGGGGGAATGTGTGTAAGGTGAGTGTAAGTGTACGTGTAAGTGCTGATTTTGGTCCGCGGCGACTGCTTACGCAAGTCGCAACCCTCCAGTTAGAACCGGAGGGTCCCCCTATCCGCCACCCGGGGACGCGCCGTGTCGGAGACCAGCAACTCCCTCCGCGATTCTGGTGGGTCGTGGGAACGACTTAGAGTCGGCCCAACAGCACCAGTACCGCGGCACGGCAGATCTAATTACCGTACGTACATCGTGTCTCGTCGCGATCGTTAGGCAAGTCACAGTTCTTTCGTTAGTTTCTCCCCCGTTCAAATCGTAACACAGAAACTTTCATTGTATATTTTTGTGTTTGTATTATTTGTTCATTCAGAATATATTGAACATTATTCTAGTTTTCATTAAGAAATCTGTTCGATAGGCGGAGTACAGCGGTTGTTTTAACAATTAGGATAGTTAGGATAGTTCTTCTTTGGTGTAGTTTAGTTTGTAGCTAGGTTAGTGTAGATTTTAGGAATAGGTTTATGTTCAAAATGTTCAAGATCTGAAACGTATGCGTCTAGACGGCAATGAGCGTTCACTATTTGTAAGCAAGTGTCACCTTGCCACCGCGACCGTCTAACTGAAATCGCCGAGTTCGTTTGAAGACTCTGGATTATTCCAGAGTCACTCAGGTCTTTAAATACGCTTGTTCTCCTGCTATCGCTCTCTTCCGCTTGGATCTGCCGTACAGTGTGCTTCGCTACGAAACTGAGACCGCTTGTCTCCTTTTCTCTTGTGCTTACTGACTTGTGCTTGCTCTTGTTTGCTGTGCGCTTCTTGGTTGTGCTTAAACTTGAATACTATTGTGTGAACTGAAAACTGACTGTAAACCTTGACTGTCTTTACTCTATTAACGAATCTTTAGTGACTGAATAGACCGTATTTATAGTTAAAGTGCTTTATTTACTTAAACCGAACCTTAGTGCTAATCCTAATCTACTGTACAATCTAAAATAGTCGAATTCAAATTCTCTTGAGTGTCATCCTAAACATTTGGTCCTTCGAGCCGGATTATTCTTCCATTGGTGCTTCTCCTTGGAAGCATGCCCCCAACCGCCATGGATGACGCCACCGCTAAACAAAGAAGATTGTTTAATCGGATTAAGAATGCAACCGACAACCTAAAGAAAAGTGGAAAGAAGAAAATGACTCGAGGAGCTATCGAGTTTAGAATTAAAAATCTCGAGACTAACAAAACGCGGTTTGACGAGGATCACGAAACTCTCCTCGAGTGATACGCGGACGAGGTGAAAAAGTCCACTTATTGGGCCGAAGATCTGGTCGAACAAACAGAAGAGGCGTTCGTGATTCAAATGGGACAGTTGCTCGACTTTCTCGCTGCAACGGACAGTGACTACTTACCCAAGGACTTCCCAACCGCCACACCAGCACGAAGTAACCTTCCACGCTTGAATCTTCCCGAGTTCAACGGCGACTACGGGGAATGGCCTGCCTTCCGTGACCTCTTCGTGTCGATCATCGATCGGGAAACTCATCTAAGTAAGGTAGAAAAATTGCAGTACTTAAAAACAAGCGTAAAGGGGGAAGCTTCTCTCCTCATAAGGGATTTTCCCACAACTTCCCTCAACTTCGAGAAAGCGTGGGAGGTACTCACGAGTCACTATGAGAACAAGCGCTTGCTTGTTAGAGCCGCTCTCTCGAAGTTTAAGGCCATCCCCAGAATGAGCACGGAATCACCTACGGAACTCAACAAAATTATATTCGGGTTAACGGCCACTATAAACTCGTTAGAAGGAATCAAACGACCACTCGGCCGAACAGACGATCTCGCCGTGTTTTCAATCGTCGACCTATTTGACCCTCACACTCGACGGGCATGGGAGCTCGCTACCAGTGAATCAACAGACCCACCTTCGTTATCGACTCTTCTCGATTTCATGGAACGTCGCTTTCACGCTTTGGAGGCATCTCAACCCGTGCGACGTGATGCTCCATCGTCCAAGGCTCGTCATTCTGCAGCTCGGCCGGTCCCGCGGTCATTTCACGTGCAGGATCGCACGTGCACGTCTGGTCGTTGCACGCTCTGCAAAGGAGATCACCACTTAATGTTCTGCGAAGCTTATCGCAAATTAACTGGTTCCGAAAAAAGGCGCATAGTTGAGCAAAACGATCAATGTCTAAATTGTCTGGGCAAGCACAATGTGTCTCATTGCGAGTCCACTAAATCCTGCATGAGATGCAATAAGCGACACCATACCTCTCTCCACGATGCTTACACCTCTTCACCGTCGTCGAACGCCTCGGGATCGCGATCGGCAGCAAACCCCCAGTTCGACGGCGTCCGGTCATCCGCGTCGGGAAGAACGACCTCTCATTCTCTGCATCAAGGACCCTGCTCGACTCCTTCAGTTTTGCTGGCCACTGCAACGATCGTGATCGCTGACCAAGGAGGATCGTTTCACGCCGCGCGCGCCCTTGTGGATCAAGGGTCAGAGGTCACTATGATTACAGAACGACTCGCTCAGCGTCTGCGCCTTAAACGCAATTATTCTGCGGTAGCCATATTCGGAGTTGGCGGAATACAAACCGGTGTTGCTCGAGGTCAAGTGCGCCTCCTGATTCGCGCCACGAACGGACGACACGAGCTCCAAGCGGCTGCTCTCGTGCTTCCACGACTATCCGCTTATGCACCAGCCATGCCTGTCAACAAACCATCGTGGGATCACATTCAAGGACTGATGTTGGCCGATCCCGACTACTCTACTAATGCTCCTATTGACATTATTTTAGGAGCCGATGTTCACGCTGCTATTTTACTTGCTGGATTGCGCAAAGGAGCCGAAGACGAGCGAATCGCTCAAAACACAACACTAGGCTGGATTTTGTCCGGGAAACTCGCTCCACAAGTCACTATCAGCGGGGTTTCCTCGCTACAATGCACTGTTGACCAGTCTCTGACTACTCTAGTTCGAGCCTTCTGGGAACAAGAAGAGACAAACTACCCTTCTCACACTGCTCCCACTCGGGAGGAATCTCAATGCGAAGAATTCTTTAAAGCCACTCACTCACGTAATCGACAGGGAAGGTATGTTGTAAGAATTCCCGTTCGCTCCTCCAATCTCAATCTGACTGAGACCAGATAGAACGCCACCAGAGCCTTGCTCTTCAACGAAAAACGATTTTTGCGCAATCCAGAATTGAAATACTTATACTCCGACTTTCTGCAGCAATATGAGTCACTCGCGCATATGACGAAGACCAACAAGCCCCCAGTGAATGGTAGAGTAGCTTACCTTCCACATCATGGGGTCTTGCGTGAGTCCAGCACTACTACTCGCCTTCGTGTGGTCTTCAACGGATCTGCTAGAACCGCATCGGGAACTTCCTTGAATGAACACCTCCTCACTGGACCGAATCTGCTGCCAAAACTTGCCAACGTCCTCCTGAAATGGAGACCCCGTCTTCACGACAAGTCACTTCCGTCCTATAGTTTAAGTTTCGCGTCGCGAGGTTCCCTTCTCGAAATTAGGTCCATCGCATATCTGTGAGTCTCGTCGTTCCGAGACCTTCTCAACTGTTAGTTCCGGCCACCGTAGGCCATAGTGTTCTTTTTCCGATCTGCTCCTCACGGGTGGCGTGTAACTCCCGTGAGCGAAGCCCGGTTTCCGGCCGCTATCTAATATCCTCTGGTTTTGTAACATCTTAGACCTAGCCAATAAACCTCGGGTGCATTACAATTTTCCTGTCTTGGTCTCCTGCCGAATCCACCGCTCTCCACTATTCCGGCCTCTGAGCTGCCGCGTTAGTTAATTCGACTGCGAATCCCCGGAAGTTGTCCGGCTAATAGCCAGTTCAGTTAGATTTATGTGGTACCGCGGGGTACCTGGCGCCCATTTTTAGACTTCCGAATTCGCAGTCGAGGGTTAGGGCTTAGTGTACGTTCCGCCCTTCGGGCGAGAAAATTCAGGCATCTCGTAAGAGCGCAATCAACCTAGTTATCGTTTCGCAAATCAGTTTGCAAAAATCTATTAACATTTTCCTGGGCAACTGGCTGCGGGTAGTCTATCCCCGAGCAGCCCCAGGAAAATTCCTCACAGTATCAAAGTAAATTTTATGATACTTTCAGAAATATCAATCCCGCGATTAATAAAGTATATTATTTTTTTGATGGCGCTGCTGCTCAATATAAAAATAAAAAGAACTTTCTTAATTTATGTTTGCATTCCGAGGACTTCAACTGTCCAGGAGAATGGCACTTTTTCGCGACATCTCATGGAAAAGGTCCATGTGATGGATTAGGGGGATCGTTAAAGAGAGCAGCAGCACGAGCTAGCTTGCAAAGAGTAACAGAAGGTCAAATAACAACACCCTTACAATTGTATGATTGGGTCAGAATTCACTTTCCTAATGTTTCGTTTAGCTATTCCACTAATGTGGATTATAATAATCACGAGGAAATGCTTTCCAAAAGATATGCAAAAGCCAAAACATTGTCCGGTACTCTTAAATTTCACGCTCTTATTCCAGTTAGTAAAAATCGAATAAACGCGAAACGCTTCTCATTGGCTGACAAATTCCAAAGTTTCAATATCGAGTCGAGTTAATTTTTTTGGCTAATCCTACGCGAGTAAATATTTTTTTTTCTATCTGTTTACCTTTTTTCTCCTTCTTGATGTAAACAATGTACATATATTGTGTACTACGAGTACACAAACAGTTTTTAATGTGGCGTCAGGTCGGTTTTAAGCCCGAATAACACAGAGAGGAAACAGTGTTCAGTACTTTATGGTTAAGTATTAACTGGGAGTCATCCACTCAGGCAAAAATTGAATAATTCAACCATGAATCCGACGATTAGCCCTTTATTTAGGTGAAAAGGACGATTAGCCGTGATCGGTAGCGGCTGTCCGTGTGCAAGCATCCGTGGCGCACGGGCGCGCGCTGGTCTCCGAGCGCCGAGCTCGTGTTCCGGTAACGCATGAAGAATTTTATCTCAAAGAGTTTTAAATTGACCATCTTGAAATTTATAGGGTTTTTAGAGGAGACTTCAATGCACCTCCTTTATTTTTACCGACTTCGAAAAGGAGGAGGTACTCAATTCGACCGCTATTTTTTTTTTTTTTTTTTTTTTTTTTTTTTAATGTTTGTCCGGCGAGAACTCTGAGATGGGTGGACCGATCGGGATGAAACCATACCTATCTTATAGAGGATGCTCACAGTTTGGTCCCATTATAAATTTTTTCGAAATTGTTTAACGCTAACCATTGTTATTGCATAAAAACCGAATTTTTCGCTGATTTCGCGTTTCTACTACAAATTTCGTTTGTCCGGCGATATTTCCGAGATGGATGGACCGATCTTGATGAAACCATACCTATCTTATAGAGGATGCTCACAGCTTGGTCCCAATATAAATTTTGTCGAAATTGTTTAACATTAACCATTGTTATTGCTTAAAAACCGAATTTCGCGCTGATTTCACGTTTCTATTACAAATTTCGTTTGTCCGGCGATATTTCCGAGATGGATGGACCGATCTTGATGAAACCTTGCCTATCTTATAGAGGATGCTCACGGCTTGGTCCCAATGTAAATTCTCCCTAAATTGTTTAACGCTAACCATTGTTATTGCATAAAAACCGAACTTTCGATTGTCCGGCGATAGCTTTAGGATCGCTTGTGCGATAAGGATGAAACTTTGAGTAACTTATAAGGGAAGTTCTCGGGGTACACCCTCTTGCATAAATTTCGGAATGTACAAGCTTTTCTTTCTTCAACAAATTCGGCTACATTTCTTCGTCTATAACTGTTACACCAGTGCAACGATGAAGTTCAAAATGAAATCGACCGCGAACCATCAATTTATTGATTTCCTATACTAAAAAGCATTAAATAAAAAAAAAATATTTTAAAAAAAAATGTGACCGACTTCGAAAACTGACAAAGTTCCAGAGAGCTGAAAACTAAAAGAGCTGAAAAGTACAAAATAAGCAACACAAAAAATGCTCCGAAAAGTAAAAAATAACTTCTTGTTGTCATGGATACAGAAATTTGCATCAAGCCTAAATATTTTGCAACTTTTCGGAGGCGGCGCAAATATAAGTAAAATATTACTGGCAAATACTGGTGTGTCTTACCCGCGCTTATCCGTATTTTCTTTCTTACCCGTACTTTCTCACTCTTGCTTTCGTACTCTTCCTCCCGCCTCTCTCTCTCTCTCTCTCTCTCTCTCTCTCTCTCTCTCTCTCTCTCTCTCTCTCTCTCCCTCTCCCTCTCCCTCTCCCTCTCCCTCTCCCTCTCCCTCTCCCTCTCCCTCTCCCTCTCCCTCTCCCTCTCCCTCTCCCTCTCCCTCTCCCTCTCCCTCTCCCTCTCCCTCTCCCTCTCCCTCTCCCTCTCCCTCTCCCTCTCCCTCTCCCTCTCCCTCTCCCTCTCCCTCTCCCTCTCCCTCTCCTCTCTCTCTCTCTCTCTCTCTCTCTCTCTCTCTCTCTCTCTCTCTCTCTCTCTCTCTCTCTCTCTCTCTGTGAGTACCTACAGACACGCTCTTTGTTGCTCCTGCCTTTAGACGAGATTTCTGCCTTTATCTGCCCTGTGGGGCCTGTTACAGGTACGCCTCGATTTCTCGATTCGGCCCGCCTCACTTTGGCCTATTAATCTCCATCGGCCTTCCTATAGCCGACGAGAAATCGCTATCTCTTTCTGTGGCCAAAACCTGACAGAATTTCTAACCCCATTTTCTCGGGACTGGATTTTCTGTTAAATCTTCTGGATTTTGAATTCCCTGACGGATTGCTGGTGCGCCCTCTTCCTGTTTCTACTGTCACGGCTGCCACCCACGCTTTTGTCTCCACGGCTGCCAACACTCTTACTGGCCCAACCTCGCTATGGCTCCGGTACCAACCTGCTCCCACTGTTATAAGGGGGTCAAGTTGGGCGCTGAAGCTTGCTCCTCGTGCCAGGGGATGTTTCATCCAGGGTGCCTCAAGATCCACATGGACAGAAATTGTAAGGGGACTCCCTTCTCCTCCACCTCGCAGCCTTCTTCGTCTGGCGCCTCTCACCTGCCTGCTACACTTGCATCTGCTGGCGCGCCTCCACCTGCTACGCCGATGCTGTCAGGAGTCGACTCTGCCGCCATCCTCACGTCCCTGACGTCTGCTATCCAGGGGCTGACGGACACCCTCACTGGCTTCATGGCGGAACAGCGTGCCCAGACAGAGAAGCTTAATGCCCGGCTCGACCACCTTGCTCACACCTCTGCACAGCATACTGAAAGGCTCACGAAGCTCGAGTCCCTTAATAAGCGGACTGGTGCTCTTGAAGTCACTGCGAACTCCAGTGCGACGCAGCTTGCTTCCCTCACGGCCTCTGTCAAGAAGCTCCAGGAGGACGTTGCGAAGGCATGTGATGCTCGGCATAACCTCTCTTCTTCTCCTGTCACTTCTGGTGTTGACACTGCGGCTTTACGTATTGCGCGTTTGGAGGTGGCAAATCGTGCAGGTGATTTACTAATCTCCGGCTATCCGGAGACCTCTGGTGAGGACCTTGTGTCCCACGTTTTGCGTGTCGCGCAGACGCTTGGTGCTCCGGTTAATACCTGCGACGTCATTTCTGCCTCGCGCATGCGCGGAACCCCCACGGTTGACAGGCCGCGTACCATACTTGCCCGTTTCATCTCATCTGGAGTGCGTAACTCTCTCCTTGCTGCCAAACGCACCAAACGGGACCTCCTTGCTAGCGAAGTTGATCCTTCTTTTCCGACTATGCGGATATATCTCAATGAGTATCTGCCACGAGAAGTCTCCTCGCTTCTGAAACGCTGCCGAGTGTTAGCCCGGGAGCGTGGTTTCGCCCGTGTGTGGCACCGGGATGGGAGCGTCTTCGTTAAGATGACTCAAGCTGGCTCCCCGGTCAGGATAGACTCCGTGAATGATATACCGTCGAAGCTCGCATGAGGTTTTCCTCCCCGGGCGTCGCCTCTCTCTTCCGCCGCCACCCCCACCACGCTGCGTATCGGGCATGTAAACGCCCAATCCCTAGTTGCGCATTTTAATATCTTCGTGTCCTTTCTCGCGTCCGACTGCTACGATATCGTAGCGGTATCGGAGACTTGGCTCTCCTCTACTATCCCGGACACTCTATGCGCAGTGCCTGGGTACCTGCTACTCAGGTGCGACAGGGATGGCAGAATGGGTGGAGGCGTTTGCCTATACATTCGCGACTCTTTCTCTTCCGCTGTACTTGCGTCTTCCTCTTCTTCTCTAACTTCTGGTCCCGAATACCTATTCGCAGAGGTGGTAATTCCCTCTGCGGGCTCCCTTCTTGTTGGGGTTGTCTACCGGCCCCCACATGCTCCTCTTTCTCACTTCGAGCCCTTGTTTGCTGACATTGTCTCGGACTACCCTAACAAGGTGGTGCTTGGCGATTGGAATGCGGACATGGGTTCCTCTTCTTTCGACTCCGGCTACCTTGGAGACCTTTTTTCTCGTCTTAATCTCTATTCTATCCCTTATTCCCCCACTTTTCATACCTCTACTTCCTCTACCTGGCTTGACCTTGGGCTTGTTGACGATTCTAGCAAGGTTGTTTCTTACACTCAAAGTAAAGAGCCTCATTGCTCTAATCATGACTTCATCTCACTAGAATACGCACTAACTTCACGTATTGCTCCTTTCAATGACCTTCGTCGGAGGTATGGATCAATCGACCGTGATGCGCTACTCAATGATATCTCGCAGCTTAGCTGCGCTCGTCTTACTACGTACGCTTGTGAGAGTAGCGTGGATCTGTTGATTGACAACCTCAACACTGGCTTGCTCCAAGTTTTGAATGAGCATGCTCCTCTTCGACCCCTGCGTGTTAGACGGCCACCTGCTCCCTGGATCACTCCTGAGATTCGTCTCGAGATGCGTTCTCGCGACTCGCTCAGGAGATCCTATATTAGAACTGGGAATCCGGACTTGCGGGTACAATATAGAGCCCGTCGTAATAGAGTTCAAGCTCTTCTGGCGCGAGCTAGATCTGCTTTTCTCTTCGACAGGTTCTCTAACCTTACTAACCCGAACGAAGTTTGGCGCGAGCTAAAATCGTTCGGTGTTCTTCCTCCCTCTCGTACTTCCGCTCCCACTCACTTGTCTCCGGACACTCTTAACACCTTTTTCCTCTCGGCTCACGCCCCCTCTCCACCGGCCGTCCCCGCATGTTTGTCTCTGTCCAGCTGTCCCTCTGACGATACGTCTTTTTACTTCTCTCCTGTTACAGAGGAGAGTCTTGCTCGCGCTTTGCGCCTTACTAACTCGTCTATCTCGCCCTCGGATGAGCTGAGTGCGAGGTTTCTTTCTCTCTCTTTCCCTGCTATATACCCTGCTGTCTTGCAAATTTTTAACTCTTCTCTCACTTTTTCTATCTTTCCCGACGCCTGGCGTCGCGCTCTCATCACCCCTATACCAAAAAAACCGAATGCTTCTGTACCTGCCGACTTTCGCCCTATTTCTATCCTTCCTGAGCTCTCTAAAATCCTTGAGAGGTTGGTTCTCACTGACATTCAGAGTTTCCTCGATAGCTCTGGGAAGTTGGACCCCTCGCAACATGGTTTTGTCAAAAACCGCTCCACACAAACCGCTCTCTTGACACTCCTGGAGGACGTCCGTCTTGCTGCTGATCAGCGGATGGTCACAATCCTGGTGTGTCTTGACTTCTCTAAGGCCTTTGACACCGTAGACCACTCTCTTCTACTCTCCAAACTCTACTCTTTCAATCTCTCTCTTCCGGTCTTGCGGTGGATCTGGTCTTACCTCACGAATAGGGTGCAGGCAGTCAGAATCGGACGGTCTACCTCTCAATTTTCCCCGGTCCATTCGGGCGTGCCGCAAGGCTCCGTCCTTGGGCCGTTCCTCTTTTCTCTCTATATCCACGATCTCAACTCTTCTATCTTCTACTCCAAGGTGGTCAAATACGCGGATGATGTACAATTGTACATCTCCGCGCCTTACAAAGATCTGGAAGGACGCAATTACAAGGATCAATTCTGACCTTGCCAGCGTCTCTGCCTGGTCCACCATGAACTCTCTTAAGTTAAATGTTTCTAAGACGCAGTGCTTGATGTGGGCTCTGCTCGTGCCCTTGGCCTGCAGCATGTTGCCGGTGCCCCTCTGGTTCAGATGGACGGTATACCCATCCCGTACGGCTCTCGGGTCGTCTCACTGGTCTGCACATATCGCCCACTCTTGACTGGGGGGATCACACTCGGCACATCTGCAGTAAGGTCTATGGTGTGCTTGCGGGGCTCCGCGTCACAGTGCTGCGTTGCCGCGGGGCCTAAAGATCAAGCTCGTATCCTCCCTCATTCTGCCACACCTGGATTACTGTTGCCTGGCTTT
>CAXIEQ010000251.1:0-14326 GCA_964023945.1 Ectemnius cavifrons | reverse complement strand
AGGAATCGAATGCCGCAAGCAGAATTCAAATCCGAGCCTCCCTTCGTCTGGAAATCGCAGTCATATGCAAAAACCTATCTTAGACTATTTTGGCTCCCAAAATTATAATCTGAGTAGAACACATGCATCTTCCGACGCAAAATGACGAGAGGAATCGAATGCCGCAAGCAGAATTCAAATCCGAGCCTCCGTTCTTCTGGAAATCGCAGTCATATCAGAAAACCTGTCCTCGAGTATTCTGGACCTCAGGATCGTAATCTGGAATAGAACACAAGCATTTTCGACGTAACATGACGAGAGGAATCGAATGCCGCAAGCAGAATTCAAATCCGAGCCTCCCTTCGTCTGGAAATCGCAGTCATATGCAAAAACCTATCTTCGAGTATTTTGGCTCCCAAAATCATAATCTGGATAGAACACACATATTTCCTACGCAAAATGACGAGAGGAATCGAATGCCGCAAGCAGAATTCAAATCCGAGCTCCTTCGTCTGGAAATCGCAGTCATATGCAAAAACCTATCTTCGAGTATTTTGGCTCCCAAAATCATAATCTGGAATAGAACACACATATTTCCTACGCAAAATGACGAGAGGAATCGAATGCCGCAACCAGAATTCAAATCCGAGTCCTCCGTTCGTCTGGAAATCGCAGTCATATGCAAAAACCTATCTTCGAGTATTTTGGCTCCCAAAATCATAATCTGCAATAGAACACATGCATTTCCGCGTAAAATGATGAGAGGAATCGAATGCCGCAAGCAGAATTCAAATCCGAGCCTCCCTTCGTCTGGAAATCGCAGTCATATGCAAAAACTATCTTCGAGTATTTTGGCTCCCAAAATCATAATCTGGAATAGAACACACATATTTCCTACGCAAAATGACGAGAGGAATCGAATGCCGCAACCAGAATTCAAATCCGAGCCTCCGTTCGTCTGGAAATCGCAGTCATATCCAAAAACCTATCTTTGAATATTTTGGCTCCCAAATTATAATCTGAGTAGAACACATGCATTCCGACGCAAAATGACGAGAGGAATCGAATGCCGCAAGCAGAATTCAAATCCGAGCCTCCCTTCGTCTGGAAATCGCAGTCATATGCAAAAACCTATCTTCGAGTATTTTGGCTCCCAAAATCATAATCTGGAATAGAACACACATATTTCCTACGCAAAATGACGAGAGAATCGAATGCCGCAAGCAGAATTCAAATCCGAGCCTCCGTTCTTCTGGAAATCGCAGTCATATCCAAAAACCTATCTCAGGACTATTTTGGCTCCCAAAATCATAATCTGGATAGATCACAAGCATTTCCGACGCAAAATGACGAGAGGAATTGAATGCCGCAAGCAGAATTCAAATCCGAGCCTCCGTTCTTCTGGAAATCGCAGTCATATCAGAAAACCTGTCCTCGAGTATTCTGGACCTCAGGATCGTAATCTGAGTAGAACACATGCATTTCCGACGCAAAATGACGAGAGGAATCGAATGCCGCAAACAGAATTCAAATCCGAGTCTCCGTTCGCCTGGAAATCGCAGTCATATCAGAAAACCTATTTTAGACTATTTTGGCTCCCTAAATCATAATCTGGAACAGAACACATGCATGTCCGACGCAAAATGACGAGAGGAATCGAATGCCGCAAGCAGAATTCAAATCAGAGCCTCCGTTCGTCTGGAAATCGCAGTCATATCAGAAAACCTGTCCTCGAGTATTTTGCTCCCAAAATCATAATCTGGAATAGAACACACTTATTTCCTACGCAAAATGACGAGAGGAATCGAATGCCGCAACCAGAATTCAAATCCGAGCCCTCCGTTCGTCTGGAAATCGCAGTCATATCAGAAAACCTGTCCTCGAGTATTCTGGACCTCAGATCGTAATCTGGAATAGAACACAAGCATTTTCGACGTAAAATGACGAGAGGAATCGAATGCCGCAAGCAGAATTCAATCCGAGCCTCCCTTCGTCTGGAAATCGCAGTCATATCCAAAACTTATCTTCGCGTATTTTGGCTCCCAAAATCATAATCTGGAATAGAACACAAGCATTTCCGACGCAAAATGATGAGCGGAATCGAATGCCGCAACCAGAATTCAATCCGAGCCTCCGTTCGTCTGGAAATCGCAGTCATATCAGAAAACCTGTCCTCGAGTATTCTGGACCTCAGGATCGTAATCTGGAATAGAACACAAGCATTTTCGACGTAAAATGACGAGAGGAATCGAATGCCGCAAGCAGAATTCAAATCCGAGCCTCCCTTCGTCTGGAAATCGCAGTCATATCCAAAAACCTATCTTAGACTATTTTGGCTCCCAAAATTATAATCTGGAGTAGAACACATGCATTTTCCGACGCAAAATGACGAGAGGAATCGAATGCCGCAAACAGAATTCAAATCCGAGCCTCCGTTCGTCTGGAAATCGCAGTCATATCAGAAAACCTGTCCTCGAGTATTCTGGACCTCAGGATCGTAATCTGGAGTAGAACACAAGCATTTCCGACGCAAAATGATGAGAGGAATCGAATGCCGCAAGCAGAATTCAAATCCGAGCCTCCCTTCGTCTGGAAATCGCAGTCATATCCAAAACTTATCTTCGCGTATTTTGGCTCCCAAATCATAATCTGGAATAGAACACAAGCATTTCCGACGCAAAATGATGAGCGGAATCGAATGCCGCAAGCAGAATTCAAATCAGAGCCTCCGTTCGTCTGGAAATCGCAGTCATATCAGAAAACCCTATTTTAGACTATTCTGGACCTCAGGATCATAATCTGGAGTAGAACACAAGCATTTCCGACGCAAATGATGAGAGGAATCGAATGCCGCAAGCAGAATTCAAAATCCGAGCATCCGTTCTTCTGGAAATCGCAGTCATATCAGAAAACCTGTCCTCGAGTATTCTGGACCTCAGGATCGTAATCTGAATAGAACACAAGCATTTTCGACGTAAAATGACGAGAGGAATCGAATGCCGCAAGCAGAATTCAAATCCGAGTCTCCGTTCGTCTGGAAATCGCAGTCATATCCTAAAACCTATCTTCGATTATTTTGGATCCCAAAATCATAATCTGGAATAGAACACACATATTTCCGACGCAAAATGACGAGAGGAATCGAATGCCGCAAGCAGAATTCAAATCCGAGCCTCCCTTCGTCTGGAAATCGCAGTCATATGCAAAAACCTATCTTCGAGTATTTTGGCTCCCAAAATCATAATCTGGAATAGAACACACATATTTCCTACGCAAAATGACGAGAGGAATCGAATGCCGCAAGCAGAATTCAAATCCGAGCCTCCGTTCTTCTGGAAATCGCAGTCATATCCAAAAACCTATCTCAGACTATTTTGGCTCCCAAAATCATAATCTGGAATAGATCACAAGCATTTCCGACGCAAAATGACGAGAGGAATTGAATGCCGCAAGCAGAATTCAAATCCGAGCCTCCGTTCTTCTGGAAATCGCAGTCATATCAGAAAACCTGTCCTCGAGTATTCTGGACCTCAGGATCGTAATCTGGAGTAGAACACATGCATTTCCGACGCAAAATGACGAGAGGAATCGAATGCCGCAAACAGAATTCAAATCCGAGTCTCCGTTCGCCTGGAAATCGCAGTCATATCAGAAAACCTATTTTAGACTATTTTGGCTCCCTAAATCATAATCTGGAACAGAACACATGCATGTCCGACGCAAAATGACGAGAGGAATCGAATGCCGCAAGCAGAATTCAAATCAGAGCCTCCGTTCGTCTGGAAATCGCAGTCATATCAGAAAACCTGTCCTCGAGTATTTTGGCTCCCAAAATCATAATCTGGAATAGAACACACATATTTCCTACGCAAAATGACGAGAGGAATCGAATGCCGCAACCAGAATTCAAATCCGAGCCTCCGTTCGTCTGGAAATCGCAGTCATATCAGAAAACCTGTCCTCGAGTATTCTGGACCTCAGGATCGTAATCTGGAATAGAACACAAGCATTTTCGACGTAAAATGACGAGAGGAATCGAATGCCGCAAGCAGAATTCAAATCCGAGCCTCCCTTCGTCTGGAAATCGCAGTCATATCCAAAACTTATCTTCGCGTATTTTGGCTCCCAAAATCATAATCTGGAATAGAACACAAGCATTTCCGACGCAAAATGATGAGCGGAATCGAATGCCGCAACCAGAATTCAAATCCGAGCCTCCGTTCGTCTGGAAATCGCAGTCATATCAGAAAACCTGTCCTCGAGTATTCTGGACCTCAGGATCGTAATCTGGAATAGAACACAAGCATTTTCGACGTAAAATGACGAGAGGAATCGAATGCCGCAAGCAGAATTCAAATCCGAGCCTCCCTTCGTCTGGAAATCGCAGTCATATCCAAAAACCTATCTTAGACTATTTTGGCTCCCAAAATTATAATCTGGAGTAGAACACATGCATTTCCGACGCAAAATGACGAGAGGAATCGAATGCCGCAAACAGAATTCAAATCCGAGCCTCCGTTCGTCTGGAAATCGCAGTCATATCAGAAAACCTGTCCTCGAGTATTCTGGACCTCAGGATCGTAATCTGGAGTAGAACACAAGCATTTCCGACGCAAAATGATGAGAGGAATCGAATGCCGCAAGCAGAATTCAAATCCGAGCCTCCCTTCGTCTGGAAATCGCAGTCATATCCAAAACTTATCTTCGCGTATTTTGGCTCCCAAAATCATAATCTGGAATAGAACACAAGCATTTCCGACGCAAAATGATGAGCGGAATCGAATGCCGCAAGCAGAATTCAAATCAGAGCCTCCGTTCGTCTGGAAATCGCAGTCATATCAGAAAACCTATTTTAGACTATTCTGGACCTCAGGATCATAATCTGGAGTAGAACACAAGCATTTCCGACGCAAAATGATGAGAGGAATCGAATGCCGCAAGCAGAATTCAAATCCGAGCATCCGTTCTTCTGGAAATCGCAGTCATATCAGAAAACCTGTCCTCGAGTATTCTGGACCTCAGGATCGTAATCTGGAATAGAACACAAGCATTTTCGACGTAAAATGACGAGAGGAATCGAATGCCGCAAGCAGAATTCAAATCCGAGTCTCCGTTCGTCTGGAAATCGCAGTCATATCCTAAAACCTATCTTCGATTATTTTGGATCCCAAAATCATAATCTGGAATAGAACACACATATTTCCTACGCAAAATGACGAGAGGAATCGAATGCCGCAAGCAGAATTCAAATCCGAGCCTCCGTTCTTCTGGAAATCGCAGTCATATCCAAAAACCTATCTCAGACTATTTTGGCTCCCAAAATCATAATCTGGAATAGATCACAAGCATTTCCGACGCAAAATGACGAGAGGAATTGAATGCCGCAAGCAGAATTCAAATCCGAGCCTCCGTTCTTCTGGAAATCGCAGTCATATCAGAAAACCTGTCCTCGAGTATTCTGGACCTCAGGATCGTAATCTGGAGTAGAACACATGCATTTCCGACGCAAAATGACGAGAGGAATCGAATGCCGCAAACAGAATTCAAATCCGAGTCTCCGTTCGCCTGGAAATCGCAGTCATATCAGAAAACCTATTTTAGACTATTTTGGCTCCCTAAATCATAATCTGGAACAGAACACATGCATGTCCGACGCAAAATGACGAGAGGAATCGAATGCCGCAAGCAGAATTCAAATCAGAGCCTCCGTTCGTCTGGAAATCGCAGTCATATCAGAAAACCTGTCCTCGAGTATTTTGGCTCCCAAAATCATAATCTGGAATAGAACACACATATTTCCTACGCAAAATGACGAGAGGAATCGAATGCCGCAACCAGAATTCAAATCCGAGCCTCCGTTCGTCTGGAAATCGCAGTCATATCAGAAAACCTGTCCTCGAGTATTCTGGACCTCAGGATCGTAATCTGGAATAGAACACAAGCATTTTCGACGTAAAATGACGAGAGGAATCGAATGCCGCAAGCAGAATTCAAATCCGAGCCTCCCTTCGTCTGGAAATCGCAGTCATATCCAAAACTTATCTTCGCGTATTTTGGCTCCCAAAATCATAATCTGGAATAGAACACAAGCATTTCCGACGCAAAATGATGAGCGGAATCGAATGCCGCAACCAGAATTCAAATCCGAGCCTCCGTTCGTCTGGAAATCGCAGTCATATCAGAAAACCTGTCCTCGAGTATTCTGGACCTCAGGATCGTAATCTGGAATAGAACACAAGCATTTTCGACGTAAAATGACGAGAGGAATCGAATGCCGCAAGCAGAATTCAAATCCGAGCCTCCCTTCGTCTGGAAATCGCAGTCATATCCAAAAACCTATCTTAGACTATTTTGGCTCCCAAAATTATAATCTGGAGTAGAACACATGCATTTCCGACGCAAAATGACGAGAGGAATCGAATGCCGCAAACAGAATTCAAATCCGAGCCTCCGTTCGTCTGGAAATCGCAGTCATATCAGAAAACCTGTCCTCGAGTATTCTGGACCTCAGGATCGTAATCTGGAGTAGAACACAAGCATTTCCGACGCAAAATGATGAGAGGAATCAAATGCCGCAAGCAGAATTCAAATCCGAGCCTCCCTTCGTCTGGAAATCGCAGTCATATCCAAAACTTATCTTCGCGTATTTTGGCTCCCAAAATCATAATCTGGAATAGAACACAAGCATTTCCGACGCAAAATGATGAGCGGAATCGAATGCCGCAAGCAGAATTCAAATCAGAGCCTCCGTTCGTCTGGAAATCGCAGTCATATCAGAAAACCTATTTTAGACTATTCTGGACCTCAGGATCATAATCTGGAGTAGAACACAAGCATTTCCGACGCAAAATGATGAGAGGAATCGAATGCCGCAAGCAGAATTCAAATCCGAGCATCCGTTCTTCTGGAAATCGCAGTCATATCAGAAAACCTGTCCTCGAGTATTCTGGACCTCAGGATCGTAATCTGGAATAGAACACACGCATTTTCGACGTAAAATGACGAGAGGAATCGAATGCCGCAAGCAGAATTCAAATCCGAGTCTCCGTTCGTCTGGAAATCGCAGTCATATCCTAAAACCTATCTTCGATTATTTTGGATCCCAAAATCATAATCTGGAGTAGAACACAAGCATTTCCGACGCAAAATGACGAGAGGAATCGAATGCCGCAAGCAGAATTCAAATCCGAGTCTGCGTTCGTCTGGAAATCGCAGTCATATCTAAAAACCTATCTTCGATTATTTTGGATCCCAAAATCATAATCTGGAGTAGAACACAAGCATTTCCGACGCAAAATGACGAGAGGAATCGAATGCCGCAAGCAGAATTCAAATCCGAGTCTCCGTTCGTCTGGAAATCCCAGTCATATCCAAAAACATATATTAGACTATTTTGGCTCCCAAAATTATAATCTGGAATAGAACACATGCATTTCCGACGCAAAATGACGAGAGGAATCGAATGCCGCAAACAGAATTCAAATCCGAGCCTCCCTTCGTCTGGAAATCGCAGTCATATGCAAAAACCTGTCTTCGAGTATTTTGGCTCCCAAAATTATAATCTGGTATAGAACACATGCATTTCCGACGCAAAATGACGAGAGGAATCGAATGCCGCAAGCAGAATTCAAATCCGAGCCTCCGTTCTTCTGGAAATCGCAGTCATATCAGAAAACCTGTCCTCGAGTATTCTGGACCTCAGGATCGTAATCTGGAATAGAACACAAGCATATTCGACGTAAAATGACGAGAGGAATCGAATGCCGCAAGCAGAATTCAAATCCGAGTCTCCGTTCGTCTGGAAATCGCAGTCATATCTAAAAACCTATCTTCGATTATTTTGGATCCCAAAATCATAATCTGGAGTAGAACACAAGCATTTCCGACGCAAAATGACGAGAGGAATCGAATGCCGCAAGCAGAATTCAAATCCGAGTCTCCGTTCGTCTGGAAGTCGCAGTCATATCCAAAAACCTGTCCTCGAGTATTCTGGACCTCAGGATCGTAATCTGGAATAGAACACAAGCATTTTCGACGTAAAATGACGAGAGGAATCGAATGCCGCAAGCAGAATTCAAATCCGAGTCTCCGTTCGTCTGGAAATCGCAGTCATATCCTAAAACCTATCTTCGATTATTTTGGATCCCAAAATCATAATCTGGAATAGAACACAAGCATATTCGACGTAAAATGACGAGAGGAATCGAATGCCGCAAGCAGAATTCAAATCCGAGTCTCCGTTCGTCTGGAAATCGCAGTCATATCTAAAAACCTATCTTCGATTATTTTGGATCCCAAAATCATAATCTGGAGTAGAACACAAGCATTTCCGACGCAAAATGACGAGAGGAATCGAATGCCGCAAGCAGAATTCAAATCCGAGTCTCCGTTCGTCTGGAAGTCGCAGTCATATCCAAAAACCTGTCCTCGAGTATTCTGGACCTCAGGATCGTAATCTGGAATAGAACACAAGCATATTCGACGTAAAATGACGAGAGGAATCGAATGCCGCAAGCAGAATTCAAATCCGAGTCTCCGTTCGTCTGGAAATCGCAGTCATATCTAAAAACCTATCTTCGATTATTTTGGATCCCAAAATCATAATCTGGAGTAGAACACATGCATTTCCGACGCAAAATGACGAGAGGAATCGAATGCCGCAAGCAGAATTCAAATCCGAGCCTCCGTTCTTCTGGAAATCGCAGTCATATCAGAAAACCTGTCCTCGAGTATTCTGGACCTCAGGATCGTAATCTGGAATAGAACACAAGCATATTCGACGTAAAATGACGAGAGGAATCGAATGCCGCAAGCAGAATTCAAATCCGAGTCTCCGTTCGTCTGGAAATCGCAGTCATATCTAAAAACCTATCTTCGATTATTTTGGATCCCAAAATCATAATCTGGAGTAGAACACAAGCATTTCCGACGCAAAATGACGAGAGGAATCGAATGCCGCAAGCAGAATTCAAATCCGAGTCTCCGTTCGTCTGGAAGTCGCAGTCATATCCAAAAACCTGTCCTCGAGTATTCTGGACCTCAGGATCGTAATCTGGAATAGAACACAAGCATATTCGACGTAAAATGACGAGAGGAATCGAATGCCGCAAGCAGAATTCAAATCCGAGTCTCCGTTCGTCTGGAAATCGCAGTCATATCTAAAAACCTATCTTCGATTATTTTGGATCCCAAAATCATAATCTGGAGTAGAACACATGCATTTCCGACGCAAAATGACGAGAGGAATCGAATGCCGCAAGCAGAATTCAAATCCGAGCCTCCGTTCTTCTGGAAATCGCAGTCATATCAGAAAACCTGTCCTCGAGTATTCTGGACCTCAGGATCGTAATCTGGAATAGAACACAAGCATATTCGACGTAAAATGACGAGAGGAATCGAATGCCGCAAGCAGAATTCAAATCCGAGTCTCCGTTCTTCTGGAAATCGCAGTCATATCAGAAAACCTGTCCTCGAGTATTCTGGACCTCAGGATCGTAATCTGGAATAGAACACAAGCATTTTCGACGTAAAATGACGAGAGGAATCGAATGCCGCAAGCAGAATTCAAATCCGAGCCTCCGTTCTTCTGGAAATCGCAGTCATATCCAAAACTTATCTTCGCGTATTTTGGCTCCCAAAATCATAATCTGGAATAGAACACAAGCATTTCCGACGCAAAATGATGAGCGGAATCGAATGCCGCAACCAGAATTCAAATCCGAGCCTCCGTTCGTCTGGAAATCGCAGTCATATCAGAAAACCTGTCCTCGAGTATTCTGGACCTCAGGATCGTAATCTGGAATAGAACACAAGCATTTTCGACGTAAAATGACGAGAGGAATCGAATGCCGCAAGCAGAATTCAAATCCGAGCCTCCCTTCGTCTGGAAATCGCAGTCATATCCAAAAACCTATCTTAGACTATTTTGGCTCCCAAAATTATAATCTGGAGTAGAACACATGCATTTCCGACGCAAAATGACGAGAGGAATCGAATGCCGCAAACAGAATTCAAATCCGAGCCTCCGTTCGTCTGGAAATCGCAGTCATATCAGAAAACCTGTCCTCGAGTATTCTGGACCTCAGGATCGTAATCTGGAATAGAACACAAGCATTTTCGACGTAAAATGATGAGAGGAATCGAATGCCGCAAGCAGAATTCAAATCCGAGCCTTCCTTCGTCTGGAAATCGCAGTCATATCCAAAAACCTATCTTAGACTATTTTGGCTCCCAAAATTATAATCTGGAGTAGAACACATGCATTTCCGACGCAAAATGACGAGAGGAATCGAATGCCGCAAGCAGAATTCAAATCCGAGCCTCCCTTCGTCTGGAAATCGCAGTCATATGCAGAAACCTATCTTCGAGTATTTTGGCTCCCAAAATCATAATCTGGAATAGAACACACATATTTCCTACGCAAAATGACGAGAGGAATCGAATGCCGCAAACAGAATTCAAATCCGAGCCTCCGTTCGTCTGGAAATCGCAGTCATATCAGAAAACCTGTCCTCGAGTATTCTGGACCTCAGGATCGTAATCTGGAATAGAACACAAGCATTTTCGACGTAAAATGACGGGAGGAATCGAATGCCGCAAGCAGAATTCAAATCCGAGCCTCCCTTCGTCTGGAAATCGCAGTCATATGCAAAAACCTATCTTAGACTATTTTGGCTCCCAAAATTATAATCTGGAGTAGAACACATGCATTTCCGACGCAAAATGACGAGAGGAATCGAATGCCGCAAGCAGAATTCAAATCCGAGCCTCCGTTCTTCTGGAAATCGCAGTCATATCAGAAAACCTGTCCTCGAGTATTCTGGACCTCAGGATCGTAATCTGGAATAGAACACAAGCATTTTCGACGTAACATGACGAGAGGAATCGAATGCCGCAAGCAGAATTCAAATCCGAGCCTCCCTTCGTCTGGAAATCGCAGTCATATGCAAAAACCTATCTTAGACTATTTTGTCTCCCAAAATCATAATCTGGAATAGATCACAAGCATTTCCGACGCAAAATGGCGAGAGGAATCGAATGCCGCAAGCAGAATTCAAATCCGAGCCTCCGTTCTTCTGGAAATCGCAGTCATATCAGAAAACCTGTCCTCGAGTATTCTGGACTTCAGGATCGTAATCTGGAATAGAACACAAGCATTTTCGACGTAAAATGACGAGAGGAATCGAATGCCGCAAGTAGAATTCAAATCCGAGCCTCCCTTCGTCTGGAAATCGCAGTCATATGCAAAAACCTATCTTCGAGTATTTTGGCTCCCAAAATCATAATCTGGAATAGAACACACATATTTCCTACGCAAAATGACGAGAGGAATCGAATGCCGCAACCAGAATTCAAATCCGAGCCTCCGTTCGTCTGGAAATCGCAGTCATATGCAAAAACCTATCTTCGAGTATTTTGGCTCCCAAAATCATAATCTGCAATAGAACACATGCATTTCCGGCGTAAAATGATGAGAGGAATCGAATGCCGCAAGCAGAATTCAAATCCGAGCCTCCCTTCGTCTGGAAATCGCAGTCATATGCAAAAACCTATCTTCGAGTATTTTGGCTCCCAAAATCATAATCTGGAATAGAACACACATATTTCCTACGCAAAATGACGAGAGGAATCGAATGCCGCAACCAGAATTCAAATCCGAGCCTCCGTTCGTCTGGAAATCGCAGTCATATCCAAAAACCTATCTTTGAATATTTTGGCTCCCAAAATTATAATCTGGAGTAGAACACATGCATTTCCGACGCAAAATGACGAGAGGAATCGAATGCCGCAAGCAGAATTCAAATCCGAGCCTCCCTTCGTCTGGAAATCGCAGTCATATGCAAAAACCTATCTTCGAGTATTTTGGCTCCCAAAATCATAATCTGGAATAGAACACACATATTTCCTACGCAAAATGACGAGAGGAATCGAATGCCGCAACCAGAATTCAAATCCGAGCCTCCGTTCGTCTGGAAATCGCAGTCATATCCAAAAACCTATCTTTGAATATTTTGGCTCCCAAAATTATAATCTGGAATAGAACACAAGCATTTTCGACGTAAAATGACGAGAGGAATCGAATGCCGCAAGCAGAATTCAAATCCGAGTCTCCGTTCGTCTGGAAATCGCAGTCATATCCTAAAACCTATCTTCGATTATTTTGGATCCCAAAATCATAATCTGGAATAGAACACAAGCATATTCGACGTAAAATGACGAGAGGAATCGAATGCCGCAAGCAGAATTCAAATCCGAGTCTCCGTTCGTCTGGAAATCGCAGTCATATCTAAAAACCTATCTTCGATTATTTTGGATCCCAAAATCATAATCTGGAGTAGAACACAAGCATTTCCGACGCAAAATGACGAGAGGAATCGAATGCCGCAAGCAGAATTCAAATCCGAGTCTCCGTTCGTCTGGAAGTCGCAGTCATATCCAAAAACCTGTCCTCGAGTATTCTGGACCTCAGGATCGTAATCTGGAATAGAACACAAGCATATTCGACGTAAAATGACGAGAGGAATCGAATGCCGCAAGCAGAATTCAAATCCGAGTCTCCGTTCGTCTGGAAATCGCAGTCATATCTAAAAACCTATCTTCGATTATTTTGGATCCCAAAATCATAATCTGGAGTAGAACACATGCATTTCCGACGCAAAATGACGAGAGGAATCGAATGCCGCAAGCAGAATTCAAATCCGAGCCTCCGTTCTTCTGGAAATCGCAGTCATATCAGAAAACCTGTCCTCGAGTATTCTGGACCTCAGGATCGTAATCTGGAATAGAACACAAGCATATTCGACGTAAAATGACGAGAGGAATCGAATGCCGCAAGCAGAATTCAAATCCGAGTCTCCGTTCGTCTGGAAATCGCAGTCATATCTAAAAACCTATCTTCGATTATTTTGGATCCCAAAATCATAATCTGGAGTAGAACACAAGCATTTCCGACGCAAAATGACGAGAGGAATCGAATGCCGCAAGCAGAATTCAAATCCGAGTCTCCGTTCGTCTGGAAGTCGCAGTCATATCCAAAAACCTGTCCTCGAGTATTCTGGACCTCAGGATCGTAATCTGGAATAGAACACAAGCATATTCGACGTAAAATGACGAGAGGAATCGAATGCCGCAAGCAGAATTCAAATCCGAGTCTCCGTTCGTCTGGAAATCGCAGTCATATCTAAAAACCTATCTTCGATTATTTTGGATCCCAAAATCATAATCTGGAGTAGAACACATGCATTTCCGACGCAAAATGACGAGAGGAATCGAATGCCGCAAGCAGAATTCAAATCCGAGCCTCCGTTCTTCTGGAAATCGCAGTCATATCAGAAAACCTGTCCTCGAGTATTCTGGACCTCAGGATCGTAATCTGGAATAGAACACAAGCATATTCGACGTAAAATGACGAGAGGAATCGAATGCCGCAAGCAGAATTCAAATCCGAGTCTCCGTTCTTCTGGAAATCGCAGTCATATCAGAAAACCTGTCCTCGAGTATTCTGGACCTCAGGATCGTAATCTGGAATAGAACACAAGCATTTTCGACGTAAAATGACGAGAGGAATCGAATGCCGCAAGCAGAATTCAAATCCGAGCCTCCGTTCTTCTGGAAATCGCAGTCATATCCAAAACTTATCTTCGCGTATTTTGGCTCCCAAAATCATAATCTGGAATAGAACACAAGCATTTCCGACGCAAAATGATGAGCGGAATCGAATGCCGCAACCAGAATTCAAATCCGAGCCTCCGTTCGTCTGGAAATCGCAGTCATATCAGAAAACCTGTCCTCGAGTATTCTGGACCTCAGGATCGTAATCTGGAATAGAACACAAGCATTTTCGACGTAAAATGACGAGAGGAATCGAATGCCGCAAGCAGAATTCAAATCCGAGCCTCCCTTCGTCTGGAAATCGCAGTCATATCCAAAAACCTATCTTAGACTATTTTGGCTCCCAAAATTATAATCTGGAGTAGAACACATGCATTTCCGACGCAAAATGACGAGAGGAATCGAATGCCGCAAACAGAATTCAAATCCGAGCCTCCGTTCGTCTGGAAATCGCAGTCATATCAGAAAACCTGTCCTCGAGTATTCTGGACCTCAGGATCGTAATCTGGAATAGAACACAAGCATTTTCGACGTAAAATGATGAGAGGAATCGAATGCCGCAAGCAGAATTCAAATCCGAGCCTTCCTTCGTCTGGAAATCGCAGTCATATCCAAAAACCTATCTTAGACTATTTTGGCTCCCAAAATTATAATCTGGAGTAGAACACATGCATTTCCGACGCAA
Organism: Ectemnius cavifrons; assembly: GCA_964023945.1. Classification (NCBI taxonomy): domain Eukaryota; kingdom Metazoa; phylum Arthropoda; class Insecta; order Hymenoptera; family Crabronidae; genus Ectemnius; species Ectemnius cavifrons. Next base: position 51 of record CAXIEQ010000251.1, on the reverse strand, counting down.
AATGACGAGAGGAATCGAATGCCGCAAGCAGAATTCAAATCCGAGCCTCCC
>CAXIEQ010000250.1:0-21048 GCA_964023945.1 Ectemnius cavifrons | reverse complement strand
AAGAGTTAGGTAAAGTCGACAATATCGAAACCCTTGACAACAGACTCTTCTGGCTGCGGTAGCTGCGCTCTCTCGACCACCAAACAATCCTCTTCGTCGATGTCCAGTTGTCCTGTTTGATCGGGAACGGGTGCTGCTGATTCTCGCGGGGCAACGGCTTGTGCAGGGTGTTCTTGCGATTCTTCATTTTCCAGCATGCTTACTTGTTCCGGTTCAGGTGCTCCTGTTCTGTCTTCCAAGGCGTCATTGAGCCAATCGCTCATCCAGTCATCATCATCGCAACTGCCATGCTCAATCCGATCGTTCTCCATTTGCTGTGTTCCTTCTGCAGTAGAAACATCTGGAGATATTGTCAGTGTACGATTCTCGTTTGACTCGCCAACTTCTTCACGAGTTGCGTTCTCTACGTTGCCACTTTCCAGTTCATCGAACGAAGTGTCGTACATTTCCACGACAGTTTCTTCAATGACATCTTCGGCCATTTCTTCGTCGACGATTTCCTCAATTTCCTCGATTATTTCTTCGACGATTTCTTCCTGCACTTCCTGTGAAGGAAACTCTCTGTTCTCTATTGCAGACGTGCATGGAGAAGGAGATTGGAGGAACAGATGAGCCTTCTTCTTCTCGCACCTCGTGTAACGAGCATGCAAAATAAGACTGTCCGATAAGTGCACAGTACGGCAATTACAAACAATCCTGAGCGACATGCATACGCAACCTGAGGCCACTAAAAAATACTGGAAATCGAGAAAGGAGGAACAGGCGTAGCGCCGGGGGATGCACTATGGTTATCTCCATCTTTTATCAGGAGACTCGGTAGAGTCTCGCGCCAAGTATTAGTTATATATATAGTACAGCGCGCGACTACCGAGGATACTTATCCCGAAGTGTAGCGGTTTTCGTCCGCTATAAATCTTTCACCTCGATTCATGGAAAAGGTACAGCTCCAAGGATTTATTTCTGAATTTTGTATTTTTTCGTTGATTTTTCTGATTCGAATGAGCTAAGAATCAAGCGAATCGGTTCAGTCATTCAAGAGATATGGATTTCTCCTGCTTATTCTTCTCGTGAAAACCGCAAGGCAAATTAAGATTCATCAGGGGAACTAATTCCTCAAAATGTGGTTTTCACTTTTCTCATACGAGATGGCAGCAAACGGGAATATCGTATTTACGTTACCGATCTATAATCTGTAATCTGTGTCATACCGACACATTGGTTAAGCCAGTTATGCCATGGCTGGTTATGTGTCATAATGGTTATGTGACACAGTCCAATTGTATTATTTTATTTTATTCCAGATTCCATGCTTTTATTTAGTTAATTAAAGAGTATAGTGTCCTTGCCCCTGTCCCTGTAATCTTGTCATTATTAAGAATTATGAAGTGTCAAATGTGTTTGGTGAACGAGTGCTGATTTCCAATAATTAAAATTGTCAAGAGTGTAGCATATTTATCTTTAAAGCAATATTAGCAATTATTTATTTACAGTTCAAGGGAATGCTCGGTATTAATAATCAGTACTTGCTCAAACTAATTTCAGTACTTTAGGTTTGCGCTCCGTCAGCTAGGTATTTGACAGTCAGGAATAATTTGTAAAGTGTTAAGTCCAATCATTTAAAATTTCAATATATTATAGCTATTGGGAATCTCTCTTTTGCTACTCTGAATCATTATTTGATTTAACGCTTTAGAATTATAATATATAAACCAAGCAGAATGCTCATGGGCAATCTAATTTAGTTGTATTATGATCATGACTGTTAAGTTCATCGCTCAAGGAACTCTTCAGCTAAAGAATAAAATGAATCAAGCAAGCAATAATTATCAATAATGTGTCATTGAGCGATATACTAGCTATTGATAATCAGTGCTTGCTTAGTAAATTTCATTACTTTAGGTTTGCGCTTCGTGAGCTAGGTATTTGACAGTCAGGAATAATTTGTAAAGTATTAAGTCCAATCATTTAAAATTTCAATATATTATAGCTATTGGGAATCTCTCTTTTGCTACTCTGAATCATTAGTTGATTTAACGCTTTATAATTATAATATATAAACCAAGCAGAATGCTCATAGGCAATCTAATTTAGTTGTATTATGATCATGACTGTCAAGTTCATCGCTCAAGGAACACTTCAGCTAAAGAATAAAATGAATCAAGCAAGCAATAATTATCAATCATGTGTCATTTAGCGACATACTAGCTATTGGTAATCAGTACTTATTTATCAAATTTTTTACCGACTTCGAAAAGGAGGAGGTACTCAATTCGACCGCTATATATATATTTTTTTTTTTTTTTTTTAATGTTTATCCGGCGAGAACTCTGAGATGGGTGGACCGATCGGAATGAAACCATACCTATCTTATAGAGGATGCTCACGGCTTGGTCCCAATATAAATTTTGTCGAAATTGTTTAACATTAACCATTGTTATTGTTTAAGAACCGAATTTCGCGCTGATTTCACGTTTCTACTACAAATTGCGTTTGTCCGGCGATATTTCCGAGATGGATGGACCGATCTTGATGAAACCTTGCCTATCTTATAGAGGATGCTCACGGCTTGGTCCCAATATAAATTTTGTCGAAATTGTTTAACATTAACCATTGTTATTGCTTAAGAACCGAATTTCGCGCTGATTTCACGTTTCTACTACAAATTGCGTTTGTCCGGCGATATTTCCGAGATGGATGGACCGATCTTGATGAAACCTTGCCTATCTTATAGAGGATGCTCACGGCTTGGTCCCAATGTAAATTTTGTCGAAATTGTTTAACATTAACCATTGTTATTGCTTAAGAACCGAATTTCGCGCTGATTTCACGTTTCTACTCCAAATTGCGTTTGTCCGGCGATATTTTCGAGATGGATGGACCGATCTTGATGAAACCTTGCCTATCTTATAGAGGATGCTCACGGCTTGGTCCCAATATAAATTTTGTCGAAATTGTTTAACATTAACCATTGTTAGTGCTTAAAAACCGAATTTCGCGCTGATTTCACGTTTCTACTACAAATTGCGTTTGTCCGGCGATATTTCCGAGATGGATGGACCGATCTTGATGAAACCTTGCCTATCTTATAGAGGATGCTCACGGCTTGGTCCCAATATAAATTTTGTCGAAATTGTTTAACATTAACCATTGTTATTGCTTAAGAACCGAATTTCGCGCTGATTTCACGTTTCTACTCCAAATTGCGTTTGTCCGGCGATATTTCCGAGATGGATGGACCGATCTTGATGAAACCTTGCCTATCTTATAGAGGATGCTCACGGCTTGGTCCCAATATAAATTTTGTCGAAATTGTTTAACATTAACCATTGTTAGTGCTTAAAAACCGAATTTCGCGCTGATTTCACGTTTCTACTACAAATTGCGTTTGTCCGGCGATATTTCCGAGATGGATGGACCGATCTTGATGAAACCTTGCCTATCTTATAGAGGATGCTCACGGCTTGGTCCCAATATAAATTTTGTCGAAATTGTTTAACATTAACCATTGTTAGTGCTTAAAAACCGAATTTCGCGCTGATTTCACGTTTCTACTACAAATTTCGTTTGTCCGGCGATATTTCCGAGATGGATGGACCGATCTTGATGAAACCTTGCCTATCTTATAGAGGATGCTCACGGCTTGGTCCCAATATAAATTTTGTCGAAATTGTTTAACACTAACCATTGTTATTGCTTAAGAACCGAATTTCGCGCTGATTTCACGTTTCTACTACAAATTGCGTTTGTCCGGCGATATTTCCGAGATGGATGGACCGATCTTGATGAAACCTTGCCTATCTTATAGAGGATGCTCACGGCTTGGTCCCAATATAAATTTTGTCGAAATTGTTTAACATTAACCATTGTTAGTGCTTAAAAACCGAATTTCGCGCTGATTTCACGTTTCTACTACAAATTTCGTTTGTCCGGCGATATTTCCGAGATGGATGGACCGATCTTGATGAAACCTTGCCTATCTTATAGAGGATGCTCACGGCTTGGTCCCAATATAAATTTTGTCGAAATTGTTTAACACTAACCATTGTTATTGCTTAAGAACCGAATTTCGCGCTGATTTCACGTTTCTACTACAAATTGCGTTTGTCCGGCGATATTTCCGAGATGGATGGACCGATCTTGATGAAACCTTGCCTATCTTATAGAGGATGCTCACGGCTTGGTCCCAATATAAATTTTGTCGAAATTGTTTAACACTAACCATTGTTATTGTTTAAGAACCGAATTTCGCGCTGATTTCACGTTTCTACTACAAATTGCGTTTGTCCGGCGATATTTCCGAGATGGATGGACCGATCTTGATGAAACCTTGCCTATCTTATAGAGGATGCTCACGGCTTGGTCCCAATATAAATTTTGTCGAAATTGTTTAACATTAACCATTGTTAGTGCTTAAAAACCGAATTTCGCGCTGATTTCACGTTTCTACTACAAATTGCGTTTGTCCGGCGATATTTCCGAGATGGATGGACCGATCTTGATGAAACCTTGCCTATCTTATAGAGGATGCTCACGGCTTGGTCCCAATATAAATTTTGTCGAAATTGTTTAACATTAACCATTGTTAGTGCTTAAAAACCGAATTTCGCGCTGATTTCACGTTTCTACTACAAATTGCGTTTGTCCGGCGATATTTCCGAGATGGATGGACCGATCTTGATGAAACCTTGCCTATCTTATAGAGGATGCTCACGGCTTGGTCCCAATATAAATTTTGTCGAAATTGTTTAACATTAACCATTGTTAGTGCTTAAAAACCGAATTTCGCGCTGATTTCACGTTTCTACTACAAATTTCGTTTGTCCGGCGATATTTCCGAGATGGATGGACCGATCTTGATGAAACCTTGCCTATCTTATAGAGGATGCTCACGGCTTGGTCCCAATATAAATTTTGTCGAAATTGTTTAACACTAACCATTGTTATTGCTTAAGAACCGAATTTCGCGCTGATTTCACGTTTCTACTACAAATTGCGTTTGTCCGGCGATATTTCCGAGATGGATGGACCGATCTTGATGAAACCTTGCCTATCTTATAGAGGATGCTCACGGCTTGGTCCCAATATAAATTTTGTCGAAATTGTTTAACATTAACCATTGTTAGTGCTTAAAAACCGAATTTCGCGCTGATTTCACGTTTCTACTACAAATTTCGTTTGTCCGGCGATATTTCCGAGATGGATGGACCGATCTTGATGAAACCTTGCCTATCTTATAGAGGATGCTCACGGCTTGGTCCCAATATAAATTTTGTCGAAATTGTTTAACACTAACCATTGTTATTGCTTAAGAACCGAATTTCGCGCTGATTTCACGTTTCTACTACAAATTGCGTTTGTCCGGCGATATTTCCGAGATGGATGGACCGATCTTGATGAAACCTTGCCTATCTTATAGAGGATGCTCACGGCTTGGTCCCAATATAAATTTTGTCGAAATTGTTTAACACTAACCATTGTTATTGTTTAAGAACCGAATTTCGCGCTGATTTCACGTTTCTACTACAAATTGCGTTTGTCCGGCGATATTTCCGAGATGGATGGACCGATCTTGATGAAACCTTGCCTATCTTATAGAGGATGCTCACGGCTTGGTCCCAATATAAATTTTGTCGAAATTGTTTAACATTAACCATTGTTATTGCTTAAGAACCGAATTTCGCGCTGATTTCACGTTTCTACTACAAATTGCGTTTGTCCGGCGATATTTCCGAGATGGATGGACCGATCTTGATGAAACCTTGCCTATCTTATAGAGGATGCTCACGGCTTGGTCCCAATATAAATTTTGTCGAAATTGTTTAACATTAACCATTGTTAGTGCTTAAAAACCGAATTTCGCGCTGATTTCACGTTTCTACTACAAATTGCGTTTGTCCGGCGATATTTCCGAGATGGATGGACCGATCTTGATGAAACCTTGCCTATCTTATAGAGGATGCTCACGGCTTGGTCCCAATGTAAATTTTGTCGAAATTGTTTAACATTAACCATTGTTATTGCTTAAGAACCGAATTTCGCGCTGATTTCACGTTTCTACTCCAAATTGCGTTTGTCCGGCGATATTTCCGAGATGGATGGACCGATCTTGATGAAACCTTGCCTATCTTATAGAGGATGCTCACGGCTTGGTCCCAATATAAATTTTGTCGAAATTGTTTAACATTAACCATTGTTAGTGCTTAAAAACCGAATTTCGCGCTGATTTCACGTTTCTACTACAAATTGCGTTTGTCCGGCGATATTTCCGAGATGGATGGACCGATCTTGATGAAACCTTGCCTATCTTATAGAGGATGCTCACGGCTTGGTCCCAATATAAATTTTGTCGAAATTGTTTAACATTAACCATTGTTATTGCTTAAGAACCGAATTTCGCGCTGATTTCACGTTTCTACTCCAAATTGCGTTTGTCCGGCGATATTTCCGAGATGGATGGACCGATCTTGATGAAACCTTGCCTATCTTATAGAGGATGCTCACGGCTTGGTCCCAATATAAATTTTGTCGAAATTGTTTAACATTAACCATTGTTAGTGCTTAAAAACCGAATTTCGCGCTGATTTCACGTTTCTACTACAAATTTCGTTTGTCCGGCGATATTTCCGAGATGGATGGACCGATCTTGATGAAACCTTGCCTATCTTATAGAGGATGCTCACGGCTTGGTCCCAATATAAATTTTGTCGAAATTGTTTAACATTAACCATTGTTAGTGCTTAAAAACCGAATTTCGCGCTGATTTCACGTTTCTACTACAAATTGCGTTTGTCCGGCGATATTTCCGAGATGGATGGACCGATCTTGATGAAACCTTGCCTATCTTATAGAGGATGCTCACGGCTTGGTCCCAATATAAATTTTGTCGAAATTGTTTAACATTAACCATTGTTAGTGCTTAAAAACCGAATTTCGCGCTGATTTCACGTTTCTACTACAAATTGCGTTTGTCCGGCGATATTTCCGAGATGGATGGACCGATCTTGATGAAACCTTGCCTATCTTATAGAGGATGCTCACGGCTTGGTCCCAATGTAAATTTTGTCGAAATTGTTTAACATTAACCATTGTTATTGCTTAAGAACCGAATTTCGCGCTGATTTCACGTTTCTACTCCAAATTGCGTTTGTCCGGCGATATTTCCGAGATGGATGGACCGATCTTGATGAAACCTTGCCTATCTTATAGAGGATGCTCACGGCTTGGTCCCAATATAAATTTTGTCGAAATTGTTTAACATTAACCATTGTTAGTGCTTAAAAACCGAATTTCGCGCTGATTTCACGTTTCTACTACAAATTTCGTTTGTCCGGCGATATTTCCGAGATGGATGGACCGATCTTGATGAAACCTTGCCTATCTTATAGAGGATGCTCACGGCTTGGTCCCAATATAAATTTTGTCGAAATTGTTTAACATTAACCATTGTTAGTGCTTAAAAACCGAATTTCGCGCTGATTTCACGTTTCTACTACAAATTGCGTTTGTCCGGCGATATTTCCGAGATGGATGGACCGATCTTGATGAAACCTTGCCTATCTTATAGAGGATGCTCACGGCTTGGTCCCAATGTAAATATTGTCGAAATTGTTTAACATTAACCATTGTTATTGCTTAAGAACCGAATTTCGCGCTGATTTCACGTTTCTACTACAAATTGCGTTTGTCCGGCGATATTTCCGAGATGGATGGACCGATCTTGATGAAACCTTGCCTATCTTATAGAGGATGCTCACGGCTTGGTCCCAATATAAATTTTGTCGAAATTGTTTAACATTAACCATTGTTAGTGCTTAAAAACCGAATTTCGCGCTGATTTCACATTTCTACTACAAATTTCGTTTGTCCGGCGATATTTCCGAGATGGATGGACCGATCTTGATGAAACCTTGCCTATCTTATAGAGGATGCTCACGGCTTGGTCCCAATATAAATTTTGTCGAAATTGTTTAACATTAACCATTGTTATTGCTTAAGAACCGAATTTCGCGCTGATTTCACGTTTCTACTACAAATTGCGTTTGTCCGGCGATATTTCCGAGATGGATGGACCGATCTTGATGAAACCTTGCCTATCTTATAGAGGATGCTCACGGCTTGGTCCCAATATAAATTTTGTCGAAATTGTTTAACATTAACCATTGTTAGTGCTTAAAAACCGAATTTCGCGCTGATTTCACGTTTCTACTACAAATTGCGTTTGTCCGGCGATATTTCCGAGATGGATGGACCGATCTTGATGAAACCTTGCCTATCTTATAGAGGATGCTCACGGCTTGGTCCCAATGTAAATTTTGTCGAAATTGTTTAACATTAACCATTGTTATTGCTTAAGAACCGAATTTCGCGCTGATTTCACGTTTCTACTACAAATTGCGTTTGTCCGGCGATATTTCCGAGATGGATGGACCGATCTTGATGAAACCTTGCCTATCTTATAGAGGATGCTCACGGCTTGGTCCCAATATAAATTTTGTCGAAATTGTTTAACATTAACCATTGTTAGTGCTTAAAAACCGAATTTCGCGCTGATTTCACATTTCTACTACAAATTTCGTTTGTCCGGCGATATTTCCGAGATGGATGGACCGATCTTGATGAAACCTTGCCTATCTTATAGAGGATGCTCACGGCTTGGTCCCAATATAAATTTTGTCGAAATTGTTTAACATTAACCATTGTTAGTGCTTAAAAACCGAATTTCGCGCTGATTTCACATTTCTACTACAAATTTCGTTTGTCCGGCGATATTTCCGAGATGGATGGACCGATCTTGATGAAACCTTGCCTATCTTATAGAGGATGCTCACGGCTTGGTCCCAATATAAATTTTGTCGAAATTGTTTAACATTAACCATTGTTATTGCTTAAGAACCGAATTTCGCGCTGATTTCACGTTTCTACTACAAATTGCGTTTGTCCGGCGATATTTCCGAGATGGATGGACCGATCTTGATGAAACCTTGCCTATCTTATAGAGGATGCTCACGGCTTGGTCCCAATATAAATTTTGTCGAAATTGTTTAACATTAACCATTGTTAGTGCTTAAAAACCGAATTTCGCGCTGATTTCACGTTTCTACTACAAATTGCGTTTGTCCGGCGATATTTCCGAGATGGATGGACCGATCTTGATGAAACCTTGCCTATCTTATAGAGGATGCTCACGGCTTGGTCCCAATGTAAATATTGTCGAAATTGTTTAACATTAACCATTGTTATTGCTTAAGAACCGAATTTCGCGCTGATTTCACGTTTCTACTACAAATTGCGTTTGTCCGGCGATATTTCCGAGATGGATGGACCGATCTTGATGAAACCTTGCCTATCTTATAGAGGATGCTCACGGCTTGGTCCCAATATAAATTTTGTCGAAATTGTTTAACATTAACCATTGTTAGTGCTTAAAAACCGAATTTCGCGCTGATTTCACATTTCTACTACAAATTTCGTTTGTCCGGCGATATTTCCGAGATGGATGGACCGATCTTGATGAAACCTTGCCTATCTTATAGAGGATGCTCACGGCTTGGTCCCAATATAAATTTTGTCGAAATTGTTTAACATTAACCATTGTTAGTGCTTAAAAACCGAATTTCGCGCTGATTTCACGTTTCTACTACAAATTGCGTTTGTCCGGCGATATTTCCGAGATGGATGGACCGATCTTGATGAAACCTTGCCTATCTTATAGAGGATGCTCACGGCTTGGTCCCAATGTAAATTTTGTCGAAATTGTTTAACATTAACCATTGTTATTGCTTAAGAACCGAATTTCGCGCTGATTTCACGTTTCTACTACAAATTGCGTTTGTCCGGCGATATTTCCGAGATGGATGGACCGATCTTGATGAAACCTTGCCTATCTTATAGAGGATGCTCACGGCTTGGTCCCAATATAAATTTTGTCGAAATTGTTTAACATTAACCATTGTTAGTGCTTAAAAACCGAATTTCGCGCTGATTTCACATTTCTACTACAAATTTCGTTTGTCCGGCGATATTTCCGAGATGGATGGACCGATCTTGATGAAACCTTGCCTATCTTATAGAGGATGCTCACGGCTTGGTCCCAATATAAATTTTGTCGAAATTGTTTAACATTAACCATTGTTAGTGCTTAAAAACCGAATTTCGCGCTGATTTCACGTTTCTACTACAAATTGCGTTTGTCCGGCGATATTTCCGAGATGGATGGACCGATCTTGATGAAACCTTGCCTATCTTATAGAGGATGCTCACGGCTTGGTCCCAATATAAATTTTGTCGAAATTGTTTAACATTAACCATTGTTAGTGCTTAAAAACCGAATTTCGCGCTGATTTCACGTTTCTACTACAAATTTCGTTTGTCCGGCGATATTTCCGAGATGGATGGACCGATCTTGATGAAACCTTGCCTATCTTATAGAGGATGCTCACGGCTTGGTCCCAATATAAATTTTGTCGAAATTGTTTAACATTAACCATTGTTATTGCTTAAGAACCGAATTTCGCGCTGATTTCACGTTTCTACTACAAATTGCGTTTGTCCGGCGATATTTCCGAGATGGATGGACCGATCTTGATGAAACCTTGCCTATCTTATAGAGGATGCTCACGGCTTGGTCCCAATATAAATTTTGTCGAAATTGTTTAACATTAACCATTGTTAGTGCTTAAAAACCGAATTTCGCGCTGATTTCACGTTTCTACTACAAATTGCGTTTGTCCGGCGATATTTCCGAGATGGATGGACCGATCTTGATGAAACCTTGCCTATCTTATAGAGGATGCTCACGGCTTGGTCCCAATATAAATTTTGTCGAAATTGTTTAACATTAACCATTGTTAGTGCTTAAAAACCGAATTTCGCGCTGATTTCACATTTCTACTACAAATTTCGTTTGTCCGGCGATATTTCCGAGATGGATGGACCGATCTTGATGAAACCTTGCCTATCTTATAGAGGATGCTCACGGCTTGGTCCCAATATAAATTTTGTCGAAATTGTTTAACATTAACCATTGTTATTGCTTAAGAACCGAATTTCGCGCTGATTTCACGTTTCTACTACAAATTGCGTTTGTCCGGCGATATTTCCGAGATGGATGGACCGATCTTGATGAAACCTTGCCTATCTTATAGAGGATGCTCACGGCTTGGTCCCAATATAAATTTTGTCGAAATTGTTTAACATTAACCATTGTTAGTGCTTAAAAACCGAATTTCGCGCTGATTTCACGTTTCTACTACAAATTGCGTTTGTCCGGCGATATTTCCGAGATGGATGGACCGATCTTGATGAAACCTTGCCTATCTTATAGAGGATGCTCACGGCTTGGTCCCAATGTAAATTTTGTCGAAATTGTTTAACATTAACCATTGTTATTGCTTAAGAACCGAATTTCGCGCTGATTTCACGTTTCTACTACAAATTGCGTTTGTCCGGCGATATTTCCGAGATGGATGGACCGATCTTGATGAAACCTTGCCTATCTTATAGAGGATGCTCACGGCTTGGTCCCAATGTAAATTTTGTCGAAATTGTTTAACATTAACCATTGTTATTGCTTAAGAACCGAATTTCGCGCTGATTTCACGTTTCTACTCCAAATTGCGTTTGTCCGGCGATATTTCCGAGATGGATGGACCGATCTTGATGAAACCTTGCCTATCTTATAGAGGATGCTCACGGCTTGGTCCCAATATAAATTTTGTCGAAATTGTTTAACATTAACCATTGTTAGTGCTTAAAAACCGAATTTCGCGCTGATTTCACGTTTCTACTACAAATTGCGTTTGTCCGGCGATATTTCCGAGATGGATGGACCGATCTTGATGAAACCTTGCCTATCTTATAGAGGATGCTCACGGCTTGGTCCCAATGTAAATTTTGTCGAAATTGTTTAACATTAACCATTGTTATTGCTTAAGAACCGAATTTCGCGCTGATTTCACGTTTCTACTCCAAATTGCGTTTGTCCGGCGATATTTCCGAGATGGATGGACCGATCTTGATGAAACCTTGCCTATCTTATAGAGGATGCTCACGGCTTGGTCCCAATGTAAATTTTGTCGAAATTGTTTAACATTAACCATTGTTATTGCTTAAGAACCGAATTTCGCGCTGATTTCACGTTTCTACTCCAAATTGCGTTTGTCCGGCGATATTTCCGAGATGGATGGACCGATCTTGATGAAACCTTGCCTATCTTATAGAGGATGCTCACGGCTTGGTCCCAATATAAATTTTGTCGAAATTGTTTAACATTAACCATTGTTAGTGCTTAAAAACCGAATTTCGCGCTGATTTCACGTTTCTACTACAAATTGCGTTTGTCCGGCGATATTTCCGAGATGGATGGACCGATCTTGATGAAACCTTGCCTATCTTATAGAGGATGCTCACGGCTTGGTCCCAATGTAAATATTGTCGAAATTGTTTAACATTAACCATTGTTATTGCTTAAGAACCGAATTTCGCGCTGATTTCACGTTTCTACAACAAATTGCGTTTGTCCGGCGATATTTCCGAGATGGATGGACCGATCTTGATGAAACCTTGCCTATCTTATAGAGGATGCTCACGGCTTGGTCCCAATATAAATTTTGTCGAAATTGTTTAACATTAACCATTGTTAGTGCTTAAAAACCGAATTTCGCGCTGATTTCACATTTCTACTACAAATTTCGTTTGTCCGGCGATATTTCCGAGATGGATGGACCGATCTTGATGAAACCTTGCCTATCTTATAGAGGATGCTCACGGCTTGGTCCCAATATAAATTTTGTCGAAATTGTTTAACATTAACCATTGTTAGTGCTTAAAAACCGAATTTCGCGCTGATTTCACGTTTCTACTACAAATTGCGTTTGTCCGGCGATATTTCCGAGATGGATGGACCGATCTTGATGAAACCTTGCCTATCTTATAGAGGATGCTCACGGCTTGGTCCCAATGTAAATTTTGTCGAAATTGTTTAACATTAACCATTGTTATTGCTTAAGAACCGAATTTCGCGCTGATTTCACGTTTCTACTACAAATTGCGTTTGTCCGGCGATATTTCCGAGATGGATGGACCGATCTTGATGAAACCTTGCCTATCTTATAGAGGATGCTCACGGCTTGGTCCCAATATAAATTTTGTCGAAATTGTTTAACATTAACCATTGTTAGTGCTTAAAAACCGAATTTCGCGCTGATTTCACATTTCTACTACAAATTTCGTTTGTCCGGCGATATTTCCGAGATGGATGGACCGATCTTGATGAAACCTTGCCTATCTTATAGAGGATGCTCACGGCTTGGTCCCAATATAAATTTTGTCGAAATTGTTTAACATTAACCATTGTTAGTGCTTAAAAACCGAATTTCGCGCTGATTTCACATTTCTACTACAAATTTCGTTTGTCCGGCGATATTTCCGAGATGGATGGACCGATCTTGATGAAACCTTGCCTATCTTATAGAGGATGCTCACGGCTTGGTCCCAATATAAATTTTGTCGAAATTGTTTAACATTAACCATTGTTAGTGCTTAAAAACCGAATTTCGCGCTGATTTCACGTTTCTACTACAAATTGCGTTTGTCCGGCGATATTTCCGAGATGGATGGACCGATCTTGATGAAACCTTGCCTATCTTATAGAGGATGCTCACGGCTTGGTCCCAATGTAAATTTTGTCGAAATTGTTTAACATTAACCATTGTTATTGCTTAAGAACCGAATTTCGCGCTGATTTCACGTTTCTACTACAAATTGCGTTTGTCCGGCGATATTTCCGAGATGGATGGACCGATCTTGATGAAACCTTGCCTATCTTATAGAGGATGCTCACGGCTTGGTCCCAATATAAATTTTGTCGAAATTGTTTAACATTAACCATTGTTAGTGCTTAAAAACCGAATTTCGCGCTGATTTCACATTTCTACTACAAATTTCGTTTGTCCGGCGATATTTCCGAGATGGATGGACCGATCTTGATGAAACCTTGCCTATCTTATAGAGGATGCTCACGGCTTGGTCCCAATATAAATTTTGTCGAAATTGTTTAACATTAACCATTGTTATTGCTTAAGAACCGAATTTCGCGCTGATTTCACGTTTCTACTACAAATTGCGTTTGTCCGGCGATATTTCCGAGATGGATGGACCGATCTTGATGAAACCTTGCCTATCTTATAGAGGATGCTCACGGCTTGGTCCCAATATAAATTTTGTCGAAATTGTTTAACATTAACCATTGTTAGTGCTTAAAAACCGAATTTCGCGCTGATTTCACGTTTCTACTACAAATTGCGTTTGTCCGGCGATATTTCCGAGATGGATGGACCGATCTTGATGAAACCTTGCCTATCTTATAGAGGATGCTCACGGCTTGGTCCCAATGTAAATTTTGTCGAAATTGTTTAACATTAACCATTGTTATTGCTTAAGAACCGAATTTCGCGCTGATTTCACGTTTCTACTCCAAATTGCGTTTGTCCGGCGATATTTCCGAGATGGATGGACCGATCTTGATGAAACCTTGCCTATCTTATAGAGGATGCTCACGGCTTGGTCCCAATATAAATTTTGTCGAAATTGTTTAACATTAACCATTGTTAGTGCTTAAAAACCGAATTTCGCGCTGATTTCACGTTTCTACTACAAATTGCGTTTGTCCGGCGATATTTCCGAGATGGATGGACCGATCTTGATGAAACCTTGCCTATCTTATAGAGGATGCTCACGGCTTGGTCCCAATGTAAATTTTGTCGAAATTGTTTAACATTAACCATTGTTATTGCTTAAGAACCGAATTTCGCGCTGATTTCACGTTTCTACTCCAAATTGCGTTTGTCCGGCGATATTTCCGAGATGGATGGACCGATCTTGATGAAACCTTGCCTATCTTATAGAGGATGCTCACGGCTTGGTCCCAATATAAATTTTGTCGAAATTGTTTAACATTAACCATTGTTAGTGCTTAAAAACCGAATTTCGCGCTGATTTCACGTTTCTACTACAAATTTCGTTTGTCCGGCGATATTTCCGAGATGGATGGACCGATCTTGATGAAACCTTGCCTATCTTATAGAGGATGCTCACGGCTTGGTCCCAATATAAATTTTGTCGAAATTGTTTAACATTAACCATTGTTAGTGCTTAAAAACCGAATTTCGCGCTGATTTCACGTTTCTACTACAAATTGCGTTTGTCCGGCGATATTTCCGAGATGGATGGACCGATCTTGATGAAACCTTGCCTATCTTATAGAGGATGCTCACGGCTTGGTCCCAATGTAAATATTGTCGAAATTGTTTAGCATTAACCATTGTTATTGCTTAAGAACCGAATTTCGCGCTGATTTCACGTTTCTACTACAAATTGCGTTTGTCCGGCGATATTTCCGAGATGGATGGACCGATCTTGATGAAACCTTGCCTATCTTATAGAGGATGCTCACGGCTTGGTCCCAATATAAATTTTGTCGAAATTGTTTAACATTAACCATTGTTACTGCTTAAAAACCGAATTTCGCGCTGATTTCACATTTCTACTACAAATTTCGTTTGTCCGGCGATATTTCCGAGATGGATGGACCGATCTTGATGAAACCTTGCCTATCTTATAGAGGATGCTCACGGCTTGGTCCCAATATAAATTTTGTCGAAATTGTTTAACATTAACCATTGTTATTGCTTAAGAACCGAATTTCGCGCTGATTTCACGTTTCTACTACAAATTGCGTTTGTCCGGCGATATTTCCGAGATGGATGGACCGATCTTGATGAAACCTTGCCTATCTTATAGAGGATGCTCACGGCTTGGTCCCAATATAAATTTTGTCGAAATTGTTTAACATTAACCATTGTTAGTGCTTAAAAACCGAATTTCGCGCTGATTTCACGTTTCTACTACAAATTGCGTTTGTCCGGCGATATTTCCGAGATGGATGGACCGATCTTGATGAAACCTTGCCTATCTTATAGAGGATGCTCACGGCTTGGTTCCAATGTAAATTTTGTCGAAATTGTTTAACATTAACCATTGTTATTGCTTAAGAACCGAATTTCGCGCTGATTTCACGTTTCTACTACAAATTGCGTTTGTCCGGCGATATTTCCGAGATGGATGGACCGATCTTGATGAAACCTTGCCTATCTTATAGAGGATGCTCACGGCTTGGTCCCAATATAAATTTTGTCGAAATTGTTTAACATTAACCATTGTTAGTGCTTAAAAACCGAATTTCGCGCTGATTTCACATTTCTACTACAAATTTCGTTTGTCCGGCGATATTTCCGAGATGGATGGACCGATCTTGATGAAACCTTGCCTATCTTATAGAGGATGCTCACGGCTTGGTCCCAATATAAATTTTGTCGAAATTGTTTAACATTAACCATTGTTAGTGCTTAAAAACCGAATTTCGCGCTGATTTCACATTTCTACTACAAATTTCGTTTGTCCGGCGATATTTCCGAGATGGATGGACCGATCTTGATGAAACCTTGCCTATCTTATAGAGGATGCTCACGGCTTGGTCCCAATATAAATTTTGTCGAAATTGTTTAACATTAACCATTGTTATTGCTTAAGAACCGAATTTCGCGCTGATTTCACGTTTCTACTACAAATTGCGTTTGTCCGGCGATATTTCCGAGATGGATGGACCGATCTTGATGAAACCTTGCCTATCTTATAGAGGATGCTCACGGCTTGGTCCCAATATAAATTTTGTCGAAATTGTTTAACATTAACCATTGTTAGTGCTTAAAAACCGAATTTCGCGCTGATTTCACGTTTCTACTACAAATTGCGTTTGTCCGGCGATATTTCCGAGATGGATGGACCGATCTTGATGAAACCTTGCCTATCTTATAGAGGATGCTCACGGCTTGGTCCCAATGTAAATATTGTCGAAATTGTTTAACATTAACCATTGTTATTGCTTAAGAACCGAATTTCGCGCTGATTTCACGTTTCTACTACAAATTGCGTTTGTCCGGCGATATTTCCGAGATGGATGGACCGATCTTGATGAAACCTTGCCTATCTTATAGAGGATGCTCACGGCTTGGTCCCAATATAAATTTTGTCGAAATTGTTTAACATTAACCATTGTTAGTGCTTAAAAACCGAATTTCGCGCTGATTTCACGTTTCTACTACAAATTGCGTTTGTCCGGCGATATTTCCGAGATGGATGGACCGATCTTGATGAAACCTTGCCTATCTTATAGAGGATGCTCACGGCTTGGTCCCAATATAAATTTTGTCGAAATTGTTTAACATTAACCATTGTTATTGCTTAAGAACCGAATTTCGCGCTGATTTCACGTTTCTACTACAAATTGCGTTTGTCCGGCGACATTTCCGAGATGGATGGACCGATCTTGATGAAACCTTGCCTATCTTATAGAGGATGCTCACGGCTTGGTCCCAATATAAATTTTGTCGAAATTGTTTAACATTAACCATTGTTAGTGCTTAAAAACCGAATTGCGCGCTGATTTCACGTTTCTACTACAAATTGCGTTTGTCCGGCGATATTTCCGAGATGGATGGACCGATCTTGATGAAACCTTGCCTATCTTATAGAGGATGCTCACGGCTTGGTCCCAATGTAAATTTTGTCGAAATTGTTTAACATTAACCATTGTTATTGCTTAAGAACCGAATTTCGCGCTGATTTCACGTTTCTACTACAAATTGCGTTTGTCCGGCGATATTTCCGAGATGGATGGACCGATCTTGATGAAACCTTGCCTATCTTATAGAGGATGCTCACGGCTTGGTCCCAATATAAATTTTGTCGAAATTGTTTAACATTAACCATTGTTAGTGCTTAAAAACCGAATTTCGCGCTGATTTCACATTTCTACTACAAATTTCGTTTGTCCGGCGATATTTCCGAGATGGATGGACCGATCTTGATGAAACCTTGCCTATCTTATAGAGGATGCTCACGGCTTGGTCCCAATATAAATTTTGTCGAAATTGTTTAACATTAACCATTGTTAGTGCTTAAAAACCGAATTTCGCGCTGATTTCACATTTCTACTACAAATTTCGTTTGTCCGGCGATATTTCCGAGATGGATGGACCGATCTTGATGAAACCTTGCCTATCTTATAGAGGATGCTCACGGCTTGGTCCCAATATAAATTTTGTCGAAATTGTTTAACATTAACCATTGTTATTGCTTAAGAACCGAATTTCGCGCTGATTTCACGTTTCTACTACAAATTGCGTTTGTCCGGCGATATTTCCGAGATGGATGGACCGATCTTGATGAAACCTTGCCTATCTTATAGAGGATGCTCACGGCTTGGTCCCAATATAAATTTTGTCGAAATTGTTTAACATTAACCATTGTTAGTGCTTAAAAACCGAATTTCGCGCTGATTTCACGTTTCTACTACAAATTTCGTTTGTCCGGCGATATTTCCGAGATGGATGGACCGATCTTGATGAAACCTTGCCTATCTTATAGAGGATGCTCACGGCTTGGTCCCAATATAAATTTTGTCGAAATTGTTTAACATTAACCATTGTTATTGCTTAAGAACCGAATTTCGCGCTGATTTCACGTTTCTACTACAAATTGCGTTTGTCCGGCGATATTTCCGAGATGGATGGACCGATCTTGATGAAACCTTGCCTATCTTATAGAGGATGCTCACGGCTTGGTCCCAATATAAATTTTGTCGAAATTGTTTAACATTAACCATTGTTAGTGCTTAAAAACCGAATTTCGCGCTGATTTCACATTTCTACTACAAATTTCGTTTGTCCGGCGATATTTCCGAGATGGATGGACCGATCTTGATGAAACCTTGCCTATCTTATAGAGGATGCTCACGGCTTGGTCCCAATATAAATTTTGTCGAAATTGTTTAACATTAACCATTGTTAGTGCTTAAAAACCGAATTTCGCGCTGATTTCACATTTCTACTACAAATTTCGTTTGTCCGGCGATATTTCCGAGATGGATGGACCGATCTTGATGAAACCTTGCCTATCTTATAGAGGATGCTCACGGCTTGGTCCCAATATAAATTTTGTCGAAATTGTTTAACATTAACCATTGTTAGTGCTTAAAAACCGAATTTCGCGCTGATTTCACGTTTCTACTACAAATTGCGTTTGTCCGGCGATATTTCCGAGATGGATGGACCGATCTTGATGAAACCTTGCCTATCTTATAGAGGATGCTCACGGCTTGGTCCCAATATAAATTTTGTCGAAATTGTTTAACATTAACCATTGTTAGTGCTTAAAAACCGAATTTCGCGCTGATTTCACGTTTCTACTACAAATTGCGTTTGTCCGGCGATATTTCCGAGATGGATGGACCGATCTTGATGAAACCTTGCCTATCTTATAGAGGATGCTCACGGCTTGGTCCCAATATAAATTTTGTCGAAATTGTTTAACATTAACCATTGTTATTGCTTAAGAACCGAATTTCGCGCTGATTTCACGTTTCTACTACAAATTGCGTTTGTCCGGCGACATTTCCGAGATGGATGGACCGATCTTGATGAAACCTTGCCTATCTTATAGAGGATGCTCACGGCTTGGTCCCAATATAAATTTTGTCGAAATTGTTTAACATTAACCATTGTTAGTGCTTAAAAACCGAATTTCGCGCTGATTTCACGTTTCTACTACAAATTGCGTTTGTCCGGCGATATTTCCGAGATGGATGGACCGATCTTGATGAAACCTTGCCTATCTTATAGAGGATGCTCACGGCTTGGTCCCAATGTAAATTTTGTCGAAATTGTTTAACATTAACCATTGTTATTGCTTAAGAACCGAATTTCGCGCTGATTTCACGTTTCTACTACAAATTGCGTTTGTCCGGCGATATTTCCGAGATGGATGGACCGATCTTGATGAAACCTTGCCTATCTTATAGAGGATGCTCACGGCTTGGTCCCAATATAAATTTTGTCGAAATTGTTTAACATTAACCATTGTTAGTGCTTAAGAACCGAATTTCGCGCTGATTTCACATTTCTACTACAAATTTCGTTTGTCCGGCGATATTTCCGAGATGGATGAACCGATCTTGATGAAACCTTGCCTATCTTATAGAGGATGCTCACGGCTTGGTCCCAATATAAATTTTGTCGAAATTGTTTAACATTAACCATTGTTATTGCTTAAGAACCGAATTTCGCGCTGATTTCACGTTTCTACTACAAATTGCGTTTGTCCGGCGATATTTCCGAGATGGATGGACCGATCTTGATGAAACCTTGCCTATCTTATAGAGGATGCTCACGGCTTGGTCCCAATATAAATTTTGTCGAAATTGTTTAACATTAACCATTGTTATTGCTTAAGAACCGAATTTCGCGCTGATTTCACGTTTCTACTGGGTCATTCCACGCCAACTGAGAAGCTGGATTTTGGTGATGTCAGGGATTTTGCTGAAAATTCAGTATGTTGTTCCTGAGATGACATAAGGGGGGGGGGGGGGGTCCGCCTCATCGTTTCCCCAGATTCGTCTTTTGTTGGAAAATACAGACCGCCAAAGTCGACGTTTTCGCGCATCGGCGAAAATAGACCATTACGGGAAAATTTTTTCTGAAGAAACTATTGGTCGTATCAATATGCTTCAAATTTTGTTTTACTTGGGAAAGGCCGTTCTACTTAACTATATTTTTTGAATGGTTCGTAGATTAATTATTCAATGCAATAAATTTGCATAAACTTTTGACTTTTAAATAAAATATCGAAGGCAACGATCGCCGAATCTGAAATATATTTCAATATGTACCTTGGACCTTTGCGTATCGAAAACTGTTTTCTTTGGAATGGCAAAAATGGTCCAGGTATCGAATAAAGACAATTAACCAGGAACCCGACCGGCCGGGCGCGTCACCTATATTTTGAATAATTAATCTACATTGCATTGAATAACTAATCTACGAACCATTCGAAAAATATAGTTACATAGAGCGGCCTTTTCCAAGTAAAACAAAATGTCAATCATATCGATACGACCAGTAGTTTTCTCAGAAAAAATTCTCCCGCAATGGTCTT
>CAXIEQ010000249.1:0-17480 GCA_964023945.1 Ectemnius cavifrons | reverse complement strand
GCAGGCAGAATTCAAATCCGAGTCTCCGTACGTCTGGAAATCGCAGTCATATCCAAAAACCTATCTTAGACTATTTTGGCTCCCAAAATTATAATCTGGAGTAGAACACATGCATTTCTGACGCAAAATGACGAGAGGAATCGAATGCCGCAAGCAGAATTCAAATCCGAGCCTCAGTTCGTCTGGAGGTCGCAGTCACATCAGAAAACCTGTCCTCGAGTATTCTGAACCTCAGGATCGTAATCTAGAGTAGAACACACATATTTCCGACGCAAAATGACGAGAGGAATCGAATGCCGCAAGCAGAATTCAAATCCGAGCCTCCCTTCGTCTGGAAATCGCAGTCATATGCAAAAACCTATCTTCGAGTATTTTGGCTCCCAAAATCATAATTTGGAATAGAACACATGCATTTCCCACGCAAAATGGCGAGAGGAATCGAATGCCGCAAGCAGAATTCAAATCCGAGCCTCCCGTCGTCTGGAAATTGCAGTCATATGCAAAAACCTGTCTTCGAGTATTTTGGCTCCCAAAATCATAATATGGAATAGAACACATGCATTTCCGACGCAAAATGATGAGAGGAATCGAATGCCGCACGCAGAATTCAAATCCGAGCCTCCGTTCGTCTGGAAGTTGCAGTCATATCAGAATATCTGTCCTCGAGTATTTTGGCTCACAGAATCATAATCTGGAATAGAACACAAGCATTTCCGACGTAAAATGACGAGAGGAATCGAATGCCGCAAGCAGAATTCAAATCCGAGCCTCCCGTCGTCTGGAAATCGCAGTCATATGCAAAAACCTGTCTTCGAGTATTTTGGCTCCCAAAATCATAATCTGGAATAGAACACATGCATTTCCGACGCAAAATGATGAGAGGAATCGAATGCCGCACGCAGAATTCAAATCCGAGCCTCCGTTCGTCTGGAAGTCGCAGTCATATCAGAAAATCTGTCCTCGAGTATTTTGGCTCACAGAATCATAATCTGGAATAGAACACAAGCATTTCCGACGTAAAATGACGAGAGGAATCGAATGCCGCAAGCAGAATTCAAATCCGAGCCTCCCTTCGTCTGGAAATCGCAGTCATATGCAAAAACCTGTCTTCGAGTATTTTGGCTCCCAAAATCATAATTTGGAATAGAACACATGCATTTCCCACGCAAAATGGCGAGAGGAATCGAATGCCGCAAGCAGAATTCAAATCCGAGCCTCCCGTCGTCTGGAAATCGCAGTCATATGCAAAAACCTGTCTTCGAGTATTTTGGCTCCCAAAATCATAATCTGGAATAGAACACATGCATTTCCGACGCAAAATGATGAGAGGAATCGAATGCCGAACGCAGAATTCAAATCCGAGCCTCCGTTCGTCTGGAAGTTGCAGTCATATCAGAATATCTGTCCTCGAGTATTTTGGCTCACAGAATCATAATCTGGAATAGAACACAAGCATTTCCGACGTAAAATGACGAGAGGAATCGAATGCCGCAAGCAGAATTCAAATCCGAGCCTCCCTTCGTCTGGAAATCGCAGTCATATGCAAAAACCTGTCTTCGAGTATTTTGGCTCCCAAAATCATAATTTGGAATAGAACACATGCATTTCCCACGCAAAATGGCGAGAGGAATCGAATGCCGCAAGCAGAATTCAAATCCGAGCCTCCCGTCGTCTGGAAATCGCAGTCATATGCAAAAACCTGTCTTCGAGTATTTTGGCTCCCAAAATCATAATCTGGAATAGAACACATGCATTTCCGACGCAAAATGATGAGAGGAATCGAATGCCGCACGCAGAATTCAAATCCGAGCCTCCGTTCGTCTGGAAGTCGCAGTCATATCAGAAAACCTGTCTTCGAGTATTTTGGCTCCCAAAATCATAATCTGGAATAGAACACATGCATTTCCGACGCAAAATGTCGAGAGGAATCGAATGCCGCAAGCAGAATTCAAATCCGAGTCTCCGTTCGTCTGGAAATCGCAGTCATATCCAAAAACCTATCTTAGACTATTTTGGCTCACAAAATCATAATCTGGAATAGAACACAAGCATTTCCGACGCAAAATGACGAGAGGATTTAAATGCGGCAGGCAGAATTCAAATCCGAGTCTCCGTTCGTCTGGAAATTGCAGTCATATCCAAAAACCTATCTTAGACTATTTTGGCTCCCAAAATTATAATCTGGAGTAGAACACATGCATTTCCGACGCAAAATGACGAGAGGAATCGAATGCCGCAAGCAGAATTCAAATCCGAGCCTCCCTTCGTCTGGAAATCGCAGTCATATGCAAAAACCTATCTTCGAGTATTTTGGCTCCCAAAATCATAATTTGGAATAGAACACAAGCATTTCCGACGTAAAATGACGAGAGGAATCGAATGCCGCAAGCAGAATTCAAATCCGAGCCTCCCTTCGTCTGGAAATCGCAGTCATATCAGAAAATCTGTCCTCGAGTATTTTGGCTCACAGAATCATAATCTGGAATAGAACACAAGCATTTCCGACGTAAAATGACGAGAGGAATCGAATGCCGCAAGCAGAATTCAAATCCGAGCCTCCCTTCGTCTGGAAATCGCAGTCATATGCAAAAACCTGTCTTCGAGTATTTTGGCTCCCAAAATCATAATTTGGAATAGAACACATGCATTTCCCACGCAAAATGGCGAGAGGAATCGAATGCCGCAAGCAGAATTCAAATCCGAGCCTCCCGTCGTCTGGAAATCGCAGTCATATGCAAAAACCTGTCTTCGAGTATTTTGGCTCCCAAAATCATAATCTGGAATAGAACACATGCATTTCCCACGCAAAATGGCGAGAGGAATCGAATGCCGCAAGCAGAATTCAAATCCGAGCCTCCCGTCGTCTGGAAATTGCAGTCATATGCAAAAACCTGTCTTCGAGTATTTTGGCTCCCAAAATCATAATCTGGAATAGAACACATGCATTTCCGACGCAAAATGATGAGAGGAATCGAATGCCGCACGCAGAATTCAAATCCGAGCCTCCGTTCGTCTGGAAGTTGCAGTCATATCAGAATATCTGTCCTCGAGTATTTTGGCTCACAGAATCATAATCTGGAATAGAACACAAGCATTTCCGACGTAAAATGACGAGAGGAATCGAATGCCGCAAGCAGAATTCAAATCCGAGTCTCCGTTCGTCTGGAAATCGCAGTCATATCCAAAAACCTATCTTAGACTATTTTGGCTCACAAAATCATAATCTGGAATAGAACACAAGCATTTCCGACGCAAAATGACGAGAGGATTTAAATGCGGCAGGCAGAATTCAAATCCGAGTCTCCGTTCGTCTGGAAATTGCAGTCATATCCAAAAACCTATCTTAGACTATTTTGGCTCCCAAAATTATAATCTGGAGTAGAACACATGCATTTCCGACGCAAAATGACGAGAGGAATCGAATGCCGCAAGCAGAATTCAAATCCGAGCCTCCCTTCGTCTGGAAATCGCAGTCATATGCAAAAACCTATCTTCGAGTATTTTGGCTCCCAAAATCATAATTTGGAATAGAACACAAGCATTTCCGACGTAAAATGACGAGAGGAATCGAATGCCGCAAGCAGAATTCAAATCCGAGCCTCCCTTCGTCTGGAAATCGCAGTCATATCAGAAAATCTGTCCTCGAGTATTTTGGCTCACAGAATCATAATCTGGAATAGAACACAAGCATTTCCGACGTAAAATGACGAGAGGAACCGAATGCCGCAGGCAGAATTCAAATCCGAGTCTCCGTACGTCTGGAAATCGCAGTCATATCCAAAAACCTATCTTAGACTATTTTGGCTCCCAAAATTATAATCTGGAGTAGAACACATGCATTTCTGACGCAAAATGACGAGAGGAATCGAATGCCGCAAGCAGAATTCAAATCCGAGCCTCAGTTCGTCTGGAGGTCGCAGTCACATCAGAAAACCTGTCCTCGAGTATTCTGAACCTCAGGATCGTAATCTAGAGTAGAACACACATATTTCCGACGCAAAATGACGAGAGGAATCGAATGCCGCAAGCAGAATTCAAATCCGAGCCTCCCTTCGTCTGGAAATCGCAGTCATATGCAAAAACCTATCTTCGAGTATTTTGGCTCCCAAAATCATAATCAGGAGTAGAACACATGCATTTCCGACGCAAAATGGCGAGAGGAATCGAATGCCGCAAGCAGAATTCAAATCCGAGTCTCCGTTCGTCTGGAAATCGCAGTCATATCCAAAAACCTATCTTAGACTATTTTGGCTCCCAAAATCATAATCTGGAATAGAACACATGCATTTCCGACGCAAAATGTCGAGAGGAATCGAATGCCGCAAGCAGAATTCAAATCCGAGTCTCCGTTCGTCTGGAAATCGCAGTCATATCCAAAAACCTATCTTAGACTATTTTGGCTCACAAAATCATAATCTGGAATAGAACACAAGCATTTCCGACGCAAAATGACGAGAGGATTTAAATGCGGCAGGCAGAATTCAAATCCGAGTCTCCGTTCGTCTGGAAATTGCAGTCATATCCAAAAACCTATCTTAGACTATTTTGGCTCCCAAAATTATAATCTGGAGTAGAACACATGCATTTCCGACGCAAAATGACGAGAGGAATCGAATGCCGCAAGCAGAATTCAAATCCGAGCCTCCCTTCGTCTGGAAATCGCAGTCATATGCAAAAACCTATCTTCGAGTATTTTGGCTCCCAAAATCATAATTTGGAATAGAACACAAGCATTTCCGACGTAAAATGACGAGAGGAATCGAATGCCGCAAGCAGAATTCAAATCCGAGCCTCCCTTCGTCTGGAAATCGCAGTCATATCAGAAAATCTGTCCTCGAGTATTTTGGCTCACAGAATCATAATCTGGAATAGAACACAAGCATTTCCGACGTAAAATGACGAGAGGAATCGAATGCCGCAAGCAGAATTCAAATCCGAGCCTCCCGTCGTCTGGAAATCGCAGTCATATGCAAAAACCTGTCTTCGAGTATTTTGGCTCCCAAAATCATAATCTGGAATAGAACACATGCATTTCCCACGCAAAATGGCGAGAGGAATCGAATGCCGCAAGCAGAATTCAAATCCGAGCCTCCCGTCGTCTGGAAATTGCAGTCATATGCAAAAACCTGTCTTCGAGTATTTTGGCTCCCAAAATCATAATATGGAATAGAACACATGCATTTCCGACGCAAAATGATGAGAGGAATCGAATGCCGCACGCAGAATTCAAATCCGAGCCTCCGTTCGTCTGGAAGTTGCAGTCATATCAGAATATCTGTCCTCGAGTATTTTGGCTCACAGAATCATAATCTGGAATAGAACACAAGCATTTCCGACGTAAAATGACGAGAGGAATCGAATGCCGCAAGCAGAATTCAAATCCGAGCCTCCCGTCGTCTGGAAATCGCAGTCATATGCAAAAACCTGTCTTCGAGTATTTTGGCTCCCAAAATCATAATCTGGAATAGAACACATGCATTTCCGACGCAAAATGATGAGAGGAATCGAATGCCGCACGCAGAATTCAAATCCGAGCCTCCGTTCGTCTGGAAGTCGCAGTCATATCAGAAAATCTGTCCTCGAGTATTTTGGCTCACAGAATCATAATCTGGAATAGAACACAAGCATTTCCGACGTAAAATGACGAGAGGAATCGAATGCCGCAAGCAGAATTCAAATCCGAGCCTCCCTTCGTCTGGAAATCGCAGTCATATGCAAAAACCTGTCTTCGAGTATTTTGGCTCCCAAAATCATAATTTGGAATAGAACACATGCATTTCCCACGCAAAATGGCGAGAGGAATCGAATGCCGCAAGCAGAATTCAAATCCGAGCCTCCCGTCGTCTGGAAATCGCAGTCATATGCAAAAACCTGTCTTCGAGTATTTTGGCTCCCAAAATCATAATCTGGAATAGAACACATGCATTTCCGACGCAAAATGATGAGAGGAATCGAATGCCGCACGCAGAATTCAAATCCGAGCCTCCGTTCGTCTGGAAGTCGCAGTCATATCAGAAAACCTGTCTTCGAGTATTTTGGCTCCCAAAATCATAATCTGGAATAGAACACATGCATTTCCGACGCAAAATGTCGAGAGGAATCGAATGCCGCAAGCAGAATTCAAATCCGAGTCTCCGTTCGTCTGGAAATCGCAGTCATATCCAAAAACCTATCTTAGACTATTTTGGCTCACAAAATCATAATCTGGAATAGAACACAAGCATTTCCGACGCAAAATGACGAGAGGATTTAAATGCGGCAGGCAGAATTCAAATCCGAGTCTCCGTTCGTCTGGAAATTGCAGTCATATCCAAAAACCTATCTTAGACTATTTTGGCTCCCAAAATTATAATCTGGAGTAGAACACATGCATTTCCGACGCAAAATGACGAGAGGAATCGAATGCCGCAAGCAGAATTCAAATCCGAGCCTCCCTTCGTCTGGAAATCGCAGTCATATGCAAAAACCTATCTTCGAGTATTTTGGCTCCCAAAATCATAATTTGGAATAGAACACAAGCATTTCCGACGTAAAATGACGAGAGGAATCGAATGCCGCAAGCAGAATTCAAATCCGAGCCTCCCTTCGTCTGGAAATCGCAGTCATATCAGAAAATCTGTCCTCGAGTATTTTGGCTCACAGAATCATAATCTGGAATAGAACACAAGCATTTCCGACGTAAAATGACGAGAGGAATCGAATGCCGCAAGCAGAATTCAAATCCGAGCCTCCCTTCGTCTGGAAATCGCAGTCATATGCAAAAACCTGTCTTCGAGTATTTTGGCTCCCAAAATCATAATTTGGAATAGAACACATGCATTTCCCACGCAAAATGGCGAGAGGAATCGAATGCCGCAAGCAGAATTCAAATCCGAGCCTCCCGTCGTCTGGAAATCGCAGTCATATGCAAAAACCTGTCTTCGAGTATTTTGGCTCCCAAAATCATAATCTGGAATAGAACACATGCATTTCCCACGCAAAATGGCGAGAGGAATCGAATGCCGCAAGCAGAATTCAAATCCGAGCCTCCCGTCGTCTGGAAATTGCAGTCATATGCAAAAACCTGTCTTCGAGTATTTTGGCTCCCAAAATCATAATCTGGAATAGAACACATGCATTTCCGACGCAAAATGATGAGAGGAATCGAATGCCGCACGCAGAATTCAAATCCGAGCCTCCGTTCGTCTGGAAGTTGCAGTCATATCAGAATATCTGTCCTCGAGTATTTTGGCTCACAGAATCATAATCTGGAATAGAACACAAGCATTTCCGACGTAAAATGACGAGAGGAATCGAATGCCGCAAGCAGAATTCAAATCCGAGCCTCCCTTCGTCTGGAAATCGCAGTCATATGCAAAAACCTGTCTTCGAGTATTTTGGCTCCCAAAATCATAATTTGGAATAGAACACATGCATTTCCCACGCAAAATGGCGAGAGGAATCGAATGCCGCAAGCAGAATTCAAATCCGAGCCTCCCGTCGTCTGGAAATCGCAGTCATATGCAAAAACCTGTCTTCGAGTATTTTGGCTCCCAAAATCATAATCTGGAATAGAACACATTGTAATAAGACCAATATCTAGTGCCGCCCCTGATATTAATTTTGTAGCGTCGGGAGGCGGCGGGGAGGTGTGAAAACACTCTGATCGGAGTGTTTTCACTACATCACGACCGCCTTGTTGATTGCGGCGACGGCGGCTCGATAACCCTAGCAACCGCGAAATATAAATTCACGATCGCGTACGCGCTCGTCCTATTCCTGCACCGCATTCTCAACGGAGAGGACGAGGTAAGAAACCACGGCCGCCTGCGAGAATTCGCGAAGCACCGGAGTACAGGGGTTAGCACCTGGACACCTCCTGGAATGGAGAGTTCGGCTGAGAAAGCCGGACGCCTTCCAGAAGGAGAGTACAGGGCGGCTTCCTGAACTCCTGGGGAATACAGGGAGAGACCGGGGAACTATCGTCTGGTCGCCTCCTGGGATGGAGAGTTCGGCTGAGAAAGCCGGACGCCTCCCAGAGAGGAGAGCACAGGGAGTTCCCCGGACGCCCACCTTCGCTAGGAGAGTTCGGGAGGTACTCCTGGACGCCCTGAGGTGAGGAGAGAACGGCCATGAAGGCCGGTCGCCAAACCAACTGGGAGAGTACAGGAGACTGTACCCGGACGCCTATGCGACGTCGTCTAACAAAGATACCCTACGATGGGGAGAGTTCGGCTGAGAAAGCCGGACGCCCGATCGTAGGTGATGGGAGAGTTCGGCTGAGAAAGCCGGACGCCCAAGAATCGTGATACGTATAAAGTAAGGGAGAGTTCGGCTGAGAAAGCCGGACGCCCGAATCTTGTACAAAAGAATATTGCTAGGATTGTCTCACGATGATTCTAAATTATATGACAATCCGAACTAAAGACGCCTGTACCTTATTCCAAGACCTCTCCTTAATAAAATTCCCTTTTCCCTTATCCAGAAAACTGTACACCAATTCCAAACAATCCTCTCTCACAATGCTGGCGCCCAACGTGGGGCCGAGGCTCACGATCCCAATTCCGAAAATTCATGTGACGACAATTCCAACCTGTCCAACGACTCCAATATCCTCAACCCGAATCCCGGAACGTCCAACGCATCCAACACCTCCAACACGTTCAACAACGCAGCACCTCCAGCTGTTCAATTATCACCGGTCCAATTTAACCAACTCCTTGGCTCATTATCCGGCAAATCGACTGAACAGGGGAGTTTCTCCAAATGTACAGCCCGTTTTGACGGATCTCACAACCATTCAAAGGTTTCGGCCTTCATTTCAACGATTGCCATATACAAGGACATCGAAAATATCACGGACGCAAATGCGATAAAAGGACTACCCTTGTTACTAGAAGGAAACGCATCCGTATGGTGGAAAGGAGTTCAAAACACCATCACCGGGTGGAAAGAAGCGCTGAAACTTATTCAGACTACGTTCGCGCCACGCCGCCCGGCCTACCAAATTTATCTCGACTTATTTCGCACGAAGCAGGACGAAGACACCCCTACCGACCTGTTTATCAATAAAAAGCGAGCCCTTTTAGCCGAACTCCCGGAGCCACACGATGTACGCGTACAACTGGACATGATATACGGCCTATTGCGACTGTCACTGCGTATGAAAATTCCTCGCGATTCGGTGAACACCTTCTCGGATCTCATCAGGCGAGCTCGGGACCAGGAAGCACTAGAGAAAGAAAATTCGAGATATCACAAGGCAGATCGATCATCCGATCGCACGTTCCTCGCTCCATATCCGAAAGACCGCCGCCGCTGCAACGTATGCCGACGTCCAGGGCACACGGCTATCCAATGCCGATACAGGACTTACGTAGCCACCTCATCACCTGCATCCAACCCCCCTCCTCCTTCAATGCCACCACGAAAACCAGACCCCATGCCAGTCACCGATCAACGAACACCCCTACGCTGCTATGGATGTGGCAAGCCTGGAGTGGTGCGAAGCAAGTGTCCCACCTGCTCTAAACCAAAAAACGACACGCTACAGGTAGCCTTTTGTGCCGTCAATGCATTGCCGATGTCACATCCCCGTCCAATGGTTACCTTGGACATCGCCGGAGAAAGAGGCTTCGCTTTTATCGACACTGGCGCGAAGTGCTGCATCGCTAGCCAGAACCTATACGCCCTACTACAACGCAAAGGCGTTACTTTTGAGAGCAAGCGCATGCAAGTAGCTCTAGCGGACGGCCACCCCCGCGTTCGAGAAGTCCTTACAACTGAACTCCAAACTAAATTACAGGACCGTATCGTTGCAACAAGATTCGTTGTCCTACCTGGGAGCAAGGACAACCGAACACTCTTAGGTGTAGACTTCATCGAGGACGCTGGACTCGTCTTGAACATCCCGCAACGAACATGGCATTTCGTAGACACACCAGAAATTCAATATGACCTCCCCGACGAGCCCAGTAATGCACCTTCCATCAAGGGGGAGAAGGCACAGAGAGTTGCACTTATCGACGCGAAAATTCTCAACGAGATAAGTGAACTCGCAAAACCACCACCGACACTCGTTCACCCAATCACAGAGGATGGAATGAAGCCTGGGACGTCAAAGGATCTGCAGGATTATCTGATCGACGAAGCCATTGACCCGTTGGAAACAAAGAATACAACTGGAGCAAATACTAACACCCCAACGAAATGGCCAGAATTCGACCAGCTTTTCAATAAATGTATCCGTACATTTGAATCCACCAGGATGGATGTTGCTGCCGTCGAAATAGGCGAGATGAGGGAGGACGAGGCGGTGAGTATATCACCACAGGAGAAAGCCCAATTAGAAGAACTTCTCCAAGACAACGTAGATTTGTTTGATTCAGTGGGCCCACCGACGGCAGAAGCGCAACATCGTATAGAAGTCGGAGACCATCCACCGATAGCAGTTCCGCCATATCGCTTGACACTTACTAGGCGAGAGCTGCTGAAGAAGGAAATTGGAAAAATGTTGAAATGCGACGTTATAGAGGAGTGCGAGTCACCCTGGGCAGCACCCGTCGTTCTGGTGCCGAAGAAAGATGGCAGCATTCGAGTCTGTATCGACTATCGAAGACTCAATGCCATTACCATCACCGACTCTTACCCTCTACCCCGGATTGATGATCTATTACATTCAGCCAAGAGAATGGCATATATGACCACTCTGGACCTCCAGTCAGGCTACTGGCAGATTGGTGTCAGACCCGAGGATCAGGATAAAACCGCCTTCATTACACCGTTCGGCATCTTCCGTTTTAAACGCATGCCATTTGGATTAAAGAATGCACCGGCAACCTTTCAAAGGCTGATGGATCGACTGAGAGCTGGCTTGGGAGATCGGAACGTATTGGTGTATCTAGACGATCTACTGATACTGTCTCCAAGCTTCAACGAACATCTAGAAGACTTAAGAGCAGTTTTCAACAAGTTACGCCAATATGGTCTGCGGATGAATCGAAAGAAATGCCGATTCTGTTGTCCAAAAATCAAGTACCTGGGACACATTTTGACATCAAAAGGGATTGAACCTGATCCAGAGAAGGTCCGAGCAATTCAAGATATTCCACCACCGAAAAACCTACAACAGTTGGTTTCATTTCTTCAAACCTGCTCTTGGTACAGGAGATTTGTACCAAACTTTGCCACCGTTGCTCAACCGCTGACCAGATTGACGCAGAAAAAGACTACCTGGGAATGGACTTCTAAACAACAAGAAGCATTCGAACATCTAAAGAGAGCTTTGACGTCGTCACCAGTCCTTCAACGCTCCGACGAAACACGCCCGTATACCATTCGGACGGACGCAAGCGGCTACGCAATCGGAGCAGTGTTGCTCCAAGGAGAGAAAGAAACGGAACACCCCATAGAGTACGCAAGCCGACTACTCACTCCAGCAGAGCGGAACTATTCGACCACCGAAAGGGAAGCTCTCGCTGTCGTATGGGCAGTGGACAAATTTCGTGGATACATTGAGGGAGCCGAAGTTACCATTGCCACTGACCATCAACCGTTGAAGTGGTTGATGAGTATCAAATCACCGACTGGACGTCTGGCTCGATGGGCTCTCTTGCTCCAACCTTACTGTCCAAATATTCAGTATATCCCAGGGCGATGTAACAAGGTAGCAGATATGTTATCCAGGTTGCCCACCGAGCCTTGGAACGAGGAAGAACGAGTCGACATCGCTGAAGTGGTGGCGGACGTACCCAGCCGCGGCCCAGCAACAACCAGAGAAGAGCAGATGAAGGATGACGCCATCAAGACCATCATCAAGGCTCTGGAGTCGAATACCGCAGAGGAGGAACTTATGAGGTGGACATCACGAGGCTACCTTCTAAATAATGGGGTACTGTATCGGTATTCACCGAATGTTGAGACCGAAGAAGCTCAACTTGTTGTACCAACCCATGAACGTAAAGAGATCTTGAAGGCATATCACGACGATCCAACTGCTGGCCACTATGGTGCTCAACACACCCTCCATCGTATAATTTCCCGATACTTTTGGCCAGGAATGAGTCGGGAGATCGGAGAATATGTGCGGTCCTGCATAGAGTGTCAAAGATATAAAGCGAACAATCTAAAACCAGCCGGATTGTTGCAGACGCCAGTCATGAAGCAAAGATTTGAGGTACTCTCTATCGACCTCTTTGGACCACTGCCGCCCACCAAGAAGGATAACCGATGGATTCTCATCATCGAGGACGTCGCCTCAAGATGGGTCGAACTGTTTGCCCTCCAACAGGCCACAGCAGAAGCGTGTGCAGATACCCTGATTAACGAAGTACTACTCCGTTTTGGGATGCCGCGTCGATTAATTAGCGACAATGGTACACAGTTCATCAGCGGAGTGATGCAGCAAGTTGCCCATTGCTTTGGTATCCAACAGGCCTTCATACCCGTCTACCATCCCGAGGCAAACCCTGTTGAGCGAAAGAATCGGGACCTCAAAGCTCAGCTCGGGATTTATGTCGGATCAGACCATACAACCTGGGACGAGAGACTGCCGACTATCCGTTTTGCAATGAATTCAGCAAAATGTGGGACGACCGGATATTCACCAGCGTATCTCACCTTTGGGAGAGAATTGAGAACTCCTGATGAAGCCCACCGAGACCTGAGGACTATCATCCAGAACGAAAATTTCCTTCCGGAGATTACACCGAAGTTGTTGTCGCTTGCGGATACCTTGCAAGTCGCCCAACAAAATCAAGAACAACAGCAGGACATACGGAAGGGATACACAGACCAACATCGTCGACCAAACCCTGGATATCAAGACGGAGACCTAGTATGGGTCACCACACATACCCTGAGTCGGCGAGAGCGTCAATACACGTCCAAGCTAGCTCCAAAGAGGGACGGGCCTTACACCATCAGTCGACGAGTCGGAGCTACCAGTTATGAGGTTCGAACTCGAGATCCTGAGCCAGTCTGCATAGGGGTGTACCATTCATCGATGCTGAGACCCTACAGAGGAGCAGAGGCGACGACACCGGAACCAGTCGTGCCAGTCCGCCGGCGTGGACGACCCCGGAAGCGATCTCAACCAGCACCAGTGGATACTACTCAAAGGAAGAGGAAGCGTTGAGGGCGAACAAAAGATCCAATACATTCTTAGGATCCTGGACTACTTGCCGGGACGTCGGCGTGTCCAGAGGGGGAGATTGTAATAAGACCAATATCTAGTGCCGCCCCTGATATTAATTTTGTAGCGTCGGGAGGCGGCGGGGAGGTGTGAAAACACTCTGATCGGAGTGTTTTCACTACATCACGACCGCCTTGTTGATTGCGGCGACGGCGGCTCGATAACCCTAGCAACCGCGAAATATAAATTCACGATCGCGTACGCGCTCGTCCTATTCCTGCACCGCATTCTCAACGGAGAGGACGAGGTAAGAAACCACGGCCGCCTGCGAGAATTCGCGAAGCACCGGAGTACAGGGGTTAGCACCTGGACACCTCCTGGAATGGAGAGTTCGGCTGAGAAAGCCGGACGCCTTCCAGAAGGAGAGTACAGGGCGGCTTCCTGAACTCCTGGGGAATACAGGGAGAGACCGGGGAACTATCGTCTGGTCGCCTCCTGGGATGGAGAGTTCGGCTGAGAAAGCCGGACGCCTCCCAGAGAGGAGAGCACAGGGAGTTCCCCGGACGCCCACCTTCGCTAGGAGAGTTCGGGAGGTACTCCTGGACGCCCTGAGGTGAGGAGAGAACGGCCATGAAGGCCGGTCGCCAAACCAACTGGGAGAGTACAGGAGACTGTACCCGGACGCCTATGCGACGTCGTCTAACAAAGATACCCTACGATGGGGAGAGTTCGGCTGAGAAAGCCGGACGCCCGATCGTAGGTGATGGGAGAGTTCGGCTGAGAAAGCCGGACGCCCAAGAATCGTGATACGTATAAAGTAAGGGAGAGTTCGGCTGAGAAAGCCGGACGCCCGAATCTTGTACAAAAGAATATTGCTAGGATTGTCTCACGATGATTCTAAATTATATGACAATCCGAACTAAAGACGCCTGTACCTTATTCCAAGACCTCTCCTTAATAAAATTCCCTTTTCCCTTATCCAGAAAACTGTACACCAATTCCAAACAATCCTCTCTCACAACATGCATTTCCGACGCAAAATGATGAGAGGAATCGAATGCCGCACGCAGAATTCAAATCCGAGCCTCCGTTCGTCTGGAAGTCGCAGTCATATCAGAAAACCTGTCTTCGAGTATTTTGGCTCCCAAAATCATAATCTGGAATAGAACACATGCATTTCCGACGCAAAATGTCGAGAGGAATCGAATGCCGCAAGCAGAATTCAAATCCGAGTCTCCGTTCGTCTGGAAATCGCAGTCATATCCAAAAACCTATCTTAGACTATTTTGGCTCACAAAATCATAATCTGGAATAGAACACAAGCATTTCCGACGCAAAATGACGAGAGGATTTAAATGCGGCAGGCAGAATTCAAATCCGAGTCTCCGTTCGTCTGGAAATTGCAGTCATATCCAAAAACCTATCTTAGACTATTTTGGCTCCCAAAATTATAATCTGGAGTAGAACACATGCATTTCCGACGCAAAATGACGAGAGGAATCGAATGCCGCAAGCAGAATTCAAATCCGAGCCTCCCTTCGTCTGGAAATCGCAGTCATATGCAAAAACCTATCTTCGAGTATTTTGGCTCCCAAAATCATAATTTGGAATAGAACACAAGCATTTCCGACGTAAAATGACGAGAGGAATCGAATGCCGCAAGCAGAATTCAAATCCGAGCCTCCCTTCGTCTGGAAATCGCAGTCATATCAGAAAATCTGTCCTCGAGTATTTTGGCTCACAGAATCATAATCTGGAATAGAACACAAGCATTTCCGACGTAAAATGACGAGAGGAACCGAATGCCGCAGGCAGAATTCAAATCCGAGTCTCCGTACGTCTGGAAATCGCAGTCATATCCAAAAACCTATCTTAGACTATTTTGGCTCCCAAAATTATAATCTGGAGTAGAACACATGCATTTCTGACGCAAAATGACGAGAGGAATCGAATGCCGCAAGCAGAATTCAAATCCGAGCCTCAGTTCGTCTGGAGGTCGCAGTCACATCAGAAAACCTGTCCTCGAGTATTCTGAACCTCAGGATCGTAATCTAGAGTAGAACACACATATTTCCGACGCAAAATGACGAGAGGAATCGAATGCCGCAAGCAGAATTCAAATCCGAGCCTCCCTTCGTCTGGAAATCGCAGTCATATGCAAAAACCTATCTTCGAGTATTTTGGCTCCCAAAATCATAATCAGGAGTAGAACACATGCATTTCCGACGCAAAATGGCGAGAGGAATCGAATGCCGCAAGCAGAATTCAAATCCGAGTCTCCGTTCGTCTGGAAATCGCAGTCATATCCAAAAACCTATCTTAGACTATTTTGGCTCCCAAAATCATAATCTGGAATAGAACACATGCATTTCCGACGCAAAATGTCGAGAGGAATCGAATGCCGCAAGCAGAATTCAAATCCGAGTCTCCGTTCGTCTGGAAATCGCAGTCATATCCAAAAACCTATCTTAGACTATTTTGGCTCACAAAATCATAATCTGGAATAGAACACAAGCATTTCCGACGCAAAATGACGAGAGGATTTAAATGCGGCAGGCAGAATTCAAATCCGAGTCTCCGTTCGTCTGGAAATTGCAGTCATATCCAAAAACCTATCTTAGACTATTTTGGCTCCCAAAATTATAATCTGGAGTAGAACACATGCATTTCCGACGCAAAATGACGAGAGGAATCGAATGCCGCAAGCAGAATTCAAATCCGAGCCTCCCTTCGTCTGGAAATCGCAGTCATATGCAAAAACCTATCTTCGAGTATTTTGGCTCCCAAAATCATAATTTGGAATAGAACACAAGCATTTCCGACGTAAAATGACGAGAGGAATCGAATGCCGCAAGCAGAATTCAAATCCGAGCCTCCCTTCGTCTGGAAATCGCAGTCATATCAGAAAATCTGTCCTCGAGTATTTTGGCTCACAGAATCATAATCTGGAATAGAACACAAGCATTTCCGACGTAAAATGACGAGAGGAACCGAATGCCGCAGGCAGAATTCAAATCCGAGTCTCCGTACGTCTGGAAATCGCAGTCATATCCAAAAACCTATCTTAGACTATTTTGGCTCCCAAAATTATAATCTGGAGTAGAACACATGCATTTCTGACGCAAAATGACGAGAGGAATCGAATGCCGCAAGCAGAATTCAAATCCGAGCCTCAGTTCGTCTGGAGGTCGCAGTCACATCAGAAAACCTGTCCTCGAGTATTCTGAACC
Organism: Ectemnius cavifrons; assembly: GCA_964023945.1. Lineage (NCBI taxonomy): Eukaryota > Metazoa > Arthropoda > Insecta > Hymenoptera > Crabronidae > Ectemnius > Ectemnius cavifrons. The sequence continues at coordinate 1,139 of CAXIEQ010000249.1, read as the reverse complement.
TCAGGATCGTAATCTAGAGTAGAACACACATATTTCCGACGCAAAATGACGAGAGGAATCGAATGCCGCAAGCAGAATTCAAATCCGAGCCTCCCTTCGTCTGGAAATCGCAGTCATATGCAAAAACCTATCTTCGAGTATTTTGGCTCCCAAAATCATAATCAGGAGTAGAACACATGCATTTCCGACGCAAAATGGCGAGAGGAATCGAATGCCGCAAGCAGAATTCAAATCCGAGTCTCCGTTCGTCTGGAAATCGCAGTCATATCCAAAAACCTATCTTAGACTATTTTGGCTCCCAAAATCATAATCTGGAATAGAACACATGCATTTCCGACGCAAAATGTCGAGAGGAATCGAATGCCGCAAGCAGAATTCAAATCCGAGTCTCCGTTCGTCTGGAAATCGCAGTCATATCCAAAAACCTATCTTAGACTATTTTGGCTCACAAAATCATAATCTGGAATAGAACACAAGCATTTCCGACGCAAAATGACGAGAGGATTTAAATGCGGCAGGCAGAATTCAAATCCGAGTCTCCGTTCGTCTGGAAATTGCAGTCATATCCAAAAACCTATCTTAGACTATTTTGGCTCCCAAAATTATAATCTGGAGTAGAACACATGCATTTCCGACGCAAAATGACGAGAGGAATCGAATGCCGCAAGCAGAATTCAAATCCGAGCCTCCCTTCGTCTGGAAATCGCAGTCATATGCAAAAACCTATCTTCGAGTATTTTGGCTCCCAAAATCATAATTTGGAATAGAACACAAGCATTTCCGACGTAAAATGACGAGAGGAATCGAATGCCGCAAGCAGAATTCAAATCCGAGCCTCCCTTCGTCTGGAAATCGCAGTCATATCAGAAAATCTGTCCTCGAGTATTTTGGCTCACAGAATCATAATCTGGAATAGAACACAAGCATTTCCGACGTAAAATGACGAGAGGAATCGAATGCCGCAAGCAGAATTCAAATCCGAGCCTCCCTTCGTCTGGAAATCGCAGTCATATGCAAAAACCTATCTTCGAGTATTTTGGCTCCCAAAATCATAATTTGGAATAGAACACAAGCATTTCCGACGTAAAATGACGAGAGGAATCGAATGCCGCAAGCAGAATTCAAATCCGAGCCTCCCT
>CAXIEQ010000248.1:0-11418 GCA_964023945.1 Ectemnius cavifrons | reverse complement strand
CGCAAGCAGAATTCAAATCCGAGCCTCCCTTCGTCTGGAAATCGCAGTCATATGGAAAAACCTATCTTCGAGTATTTTGGCTCCCAAAATCATAATCTGGAATAGAACACACATATTTCCTACGCAAAATGACGAGAGGAATCGAATGCCGCAACCAGAATTCAAATCCGAGCCTCCGTTCGTCTGGAAATCGCAGTCATATGCAAAAACCTATCTTAGACTATTTTGGCTCCCAAAATTATAATCTGGAGTAGAACACATGCATTTCCGACGCAAAATGACGAGAGGAATCGAATGCCGCAAGCAGAATTCAAATCCGAGCCTCCCTTCGTCTGGAAATCGCAGTCATATCCAAAAACCTATCTTCGAGTATTTTGGCTCCCAAAATCATAATCTGGAATAGAACACACATATTTCCTACGCAAAATGACGAGAGGAATCGAATGCCGCAAACAGAATTCAAATCCGAGCCTCCGTTCGTCTGGAAATCGCAGTCATATCAGAAAACCTGTCCTCGAGTATTCTGGACCTCAGGATCGTAATCTGGAATAGAACACAAGCATTTTCGACGTAAAATAACGAGAGGAATCGAATGCCGCAAGCAGAATTCAAATCCGAGCCTCCGTTCGTCTGGAAATCGCAGTCATATCTAAAAACCTATCTTCGATTATTTTGGATCCCAAAATCATAATCTGGAGTAGAACACAAGCATTTCCGACGCAAAATGACGAGAGGAATCGAATGCCGCAAGCAGCATTCAAATCCGAGCCTCCCTTCGTCTGGAAATCGCAGTCATATGCAAAAACCTATCTTCGAGTATTTTGGCTCCCAAAATCATAATCTGGAATACAACACACATATTTCCTACGCAAAATGACGAGAGGAATCGAATGCCGCAAGCAGAATTCAAATCCGAGCCTCCCTTCGTCTGGAAATCGCAGTCATATGCAAAAACCTATCTTAGACTATTTTGGCTCCCAATATTATAATCTGGAGTAGAACACATGCATTTCCGACGCAAAATGACGAGAGGAATCGAATGCCGCAAGCAGAATTCAAATCCGAGCCTCCGTTCGTCTGGAAATCGCAGTCATATGCAAAAACCTATCTTAGACTATTTTGGCTCCCAAAATTATAATCTGGAGTAGAACACATGCATTTCCGACGCAAAATGACGAGAGGAATCGAATGCCGCAAGCAGAATTCAAATCCGAGCCTCCGTTCGTCTGGAAATCGCAGTCATATCTAAAAACCTATCTTCGATTATTTTGGATCCCAAAATCATAATCTGGAGTAGAACACAAGCATTTCCGACGCAAAATGACGAGAGGAATCGAATGCCGCAAGCAGCATTCAAATCCGAGCCTCCCTTCGTCTGGAAATCGCAGTCATATGCAAAAACCTATCTTCGAGTATTTTGGCTCCCAAAATCATAATCTGGAATAGAACACACATATTTCCTACGCAAAATGACGAGAGGAATCGAATGCCGCAAGCAGAATTCAAATCCGAGCCTCCGTTCGTCTGGAAATCGCAGTCATATCTAAAAACCTATCTTCGATTATTTTGGATCCCAAAATCATAATCTGGAGTAGAACACAAGCATTTCCGACGCAAAATGACGAGAGGAATCGAATGCCGCAAGCAGAATTCAAATCCGAGCCTCCGTTCGTCTGGAAATCGCAGTCATATCTAAAAACCTATCTTAGACTATTTTGGCTCCCAATATTATAATCTGGAGTAGAACACATGCATTTCCGACGCAAAATGACGAGAGGAATCGAATGCCGCAAGCTGAATTCAAATCCGAGCCTCCGTTCGTCTGGAAATCGCAGTCATATCTAAAAACCTATCTTCGATTATTTTGGATCCCAAAATCATAATCTGGAGTAGAACACAAGCATTTCCGACGCAAAATGACGAGAGGAATCGAATGCCGCAAGCAGCATTCAAATCCGAGCCTCCCTTCGTCTGGAAATCGCAGTCATATGCAAAAACCTATCTTCGAGTATTTTGGCTCCCAAAATCATAATCTGGAATACAACACACATATTTCCTACGCAAAATGACGAGAGGAATCGAATGCCGCAAGCAGAATTCAAATCCGAGCCTCCCTTCGTCTGGAAATCGCAGTCATATCTAAAAACCTATCTTCGATTATTTTGGATCCCAAAATCATAATCTGGAGTAGAACACAAGCATTTCCGACGCAAAATGACGAGAGGAATCGAATGCCGCAAGCAGCATTCAAATCCGAGCCTCCCTTCGTCTGGAAATCGCAGTCATATGCAAAAACCTATCTTCGAGTATTTTGGCTCCCAAAATCATAATCTGGAATACAACACACATATTTCCTACGCAAAATGACGAGAGGAATCGAATGCCGCAAGCAGAATTCAAATCCGAGCGTCCGTTCTTCTGGAAATCGCAGTCATATCAGAAAACCTGTCCTCGAGTATTCTGGACCTCAGGATCGTAACCTGGAATAGAACACAAGCATTTTCGACGTAAAATGACGAGAGGAATCGAGTGCCGCAAGCAGAATTCAAATCCGAGCCTCCCTTCGTCTGGAAATCGCAGTCATATGCAAAAACCTATCTTCGAGTATTTTGGCTCCCAAAATCATAATCTGGAATAGAACACACATATTTCCTACGCAAAATGACGAGAGGAATCGAATGCCGCAACCAGAATTCAAATCCGAGCCTCCGTTCGTCTGGAAATCGCAGTCATATGCAAAAACCTATCTTAGACTATTTTGGCTCCCAATATTATAATCTGGAGTAGAACACATGCATTTCCGACGCAAAATGACGAGAGGAATCGAATGCCGCAAGCAGAATTCAAATCCGAGCCTCCGTTCGTCTGGAAATCGCAGTCATATGCAAAAACCTATCTTAGACTATCTTGGCTCCCAAAATTATAATCTGGAGTAGAACACAAGCATTTCCGACGCAAAATGACGAGAGGAATCGAATGCCGCAAGCAGAATTCAAATCCGAGCCTCCGTTCGTCTGGAAATCGCAGTCATATCTAAAAACCTATCTTCGATTATTTTGGATCCCAAAATCATAATCTGGAGTAGAACACAAGCATTTCCGACGCAAAATGACGAGAGGAATCGAATGCCGCAAGCAGCATTCAAATCCGAGCCTCCCTTCGTCTGGAAATCGCAGTCATATGCAAAAACCTATCTTCGAGTATTTTGGATCCCAAAATCATAATCTGGAGTAGAACACAAGCATTTCCGACGCAAAATGACGAGAGGAATCGAATGCCGCAAGCAGAATTCAAATCCGAGCCTCCGTTCTTCTGGAAATCGCAGTCATATCAGAAAACCTGTCCTCGAGTATTCTGGACCTCAGGATCGTAACCTGGAATAGAACACAAGCATTTTCGACGTAAAATGACGAGAGGAATCGAGTGCCGCAAGCAGAATTCAAATCCGAGCCTCCCTTCGTCTGGAAATCGCAGTCATATGCAAAAACCTATCTTAGACTATTTTGGCTCCCAATATTATAATCTGGAGTAGAACACATGCATTTCCGACGCAAAATGACGAGAGGAATCGAATGCCGCAAGCAGAATTCAAATCCGAGCCTCCGTTCGTCTGGAAATCGCAGTCATATCTAAAAACCTATCTTCGATTATTTTGGATCCCAAAATCATAATCTGGAGTAGAACACAAGCATTTCCGACGCAAAATGACGAGAGGAATCGAATGCCGCAAGCAGCATTCAAATCCGAGCCTCCCTTCGTCTGGAAATCGCAGTCATATGCAAAAACCTATCTTCGAGTATTTTGGCTCCCAAAATCATAATCTGGAATACAACACACATATTTCCTACGCAAAATGACGAGAGGAATCGAATGCCGCAAGCAGAATTCAAATCCGAGCCTCCCTTCGTCTGGAAATCGCAGTCATATCCAAAAACCTATCTTCGAGTATTTTGGCTCCCAAAATCATAATCTGGAATACAACACACATATTTCCTACGCAAAATGACGAGAGGAATCGAATGCCGCAAGCAGAATTCAAATCCGAGCCTCCGTTCGTCTGGAAATCGCAGTCATATGCAAAAACCTATCTTAGACTATTTTGGCTCCCAAAATTATAATCTGGAGTAGAACACATGCATTTCCGACGCAAAATGACGAGAGGAATCGAATGCCGCAAGCAGAATTCAAATCCGAGCCTCCGTTCGTCTGGAAATCGCAGTCATATCTAAAAACCTATCTTCGATTATTTTGGATCCCAAAATCATAATCTGGAGTAGAACACAAGCATTTCCGACGCAAAATGACGAGAGGAATCGAATGCCGCAAGAAGCATTCAAATCCGAGCCTCCCTTCGTCTGGAAATCGCAGTCATATGCAAAAACCTATCTTCGAGTATTTTGGCTCCCAAAATCATAATCTGGAATAGAACACACATATTTCCTACGCAAAATGACGAGAGGAATCGAATGCCGCAAGCAGAATTCAAATCCGAGCCTCCGTTCGTCTGGAAATCGCAGTCATATCTAAAAACCTATCTTCGATTATTTTGGATCCCAAAATCATAATCTGGAGTAGAACACAAGCATTTCCGACGCAAAATGACGAGAGGAATCGAATGCCGCAAGCAGAATTCAAATCCGAGCCTCCGTTCTTCTGGAAATCGCAGTCATATCAGAAAACCTGTCCTCGAGTATTCTGGACCTCAGGATCGTAACCTGGAATAGAACACAAGCATTTTCGACGTAAAATGACGAGAGGAATCGAGTGCCGCAAGCAGAATTCAAATCCGAGCCTCCCTTCGTCTGGAAATCGCAGTCATATGCAAAAACCTATCTTAGACTATTTTGGCTCCCAATATTATAATCTGGAGTAGAACACATGCATTTCCGACGCAAAATGACGAGAGGAATCGAATGCCGCAAGCAGAATTCAAATCCGAGCCTCCGTTCGTCTGGAAATCGCAGTCATATCTAAAAACCTATCTTCGATTATTTTGGATCCCAAAATCATAATCCTGGAGTAGAACACAAGCATTTCCGACGCAAAATGACGAGAGGAATCGAATGCCGCAAGCAGCATTCAAATCCGAGCCTCCTTCGTCTGGAAATCGCAGTCATATGCAAAAACCTATCTTCGAGTATTTTGGCTCCCAAAATCATAATCTGGAATACAACACACATATTTCCTACGCAAAATGACGAGAGGAATCGAATGCCGCAAGCAGAATTCAAATCCGAGCCTCCCTTCGTCTGGAAATCGCAGTCATATCCAAAAACCTATCTTCGAGTATTTTGGCTCCCAAAATCATAATCTGGAATAGAACACACATATTCCTACGCAAAATGACGAGAGGAATCGAATGCCGCAAACAGAATTCAAATCCGAGCCTCCGTTCGTCTGGAAATCGCAGTCATATCGGGAAACCTGTCCTCGAGTATTCTGGACCTCAGGATCGTAATCTGGAATAGAACACAAGCATTTTCGACGTAAAATAACGAGAGGAATCGAATGCCGCAAGCAGAATTCAAATCCGAGCCTCCCTTCGTCTGGAAATCGCAGTCATATGCAAAAACCTATCTTCGAGTATTTTGGCTCCCAAAATCATAATCTGGAATAGAACACACATATTTCCTACGCAAAATGACGAGAGGAATCGAATGCCGCAACCAGAATTCAAATCCGAGCCTCCGTTCGTCTGGAAATCGCAGTCATATGCAAAAACCTATCTTAGACTATTTTGGCTCCCAATATTATAATCTGGAGTAGAACACATGCATTTCCGACGCAAAATGACGAGAGGAATCGAATGCCGCAAGCAGAATTCAAATCCGAGCCTCCGTTCGTCTGGAAATCGCAGTCATATGCATAAACCTATCTTAGACTATTTTGGCTCCCAAAATTATAATCTGGAGTAGAACACATGCATTTCCGACGCAAAATGACGAGAGGAATCGAATGCCGCAAGCAGAATTCAAATCCGAGCCTCCGTTCTTCTGGAAATCGCAGTCATATCTAAAAACCTGTCCTCGAGTATTCTGGACCTCAGGATCGTAATCTGGAATAGAACACACATATTTCCTACGCAAAATGACGAGAGGAATCGAATGCCGCAAGCAGAATTCAAATCCGAGCCTCCCTTCGTCTGGAAATCGCAGTCATATGGAAAAACCTATCTTCGAGTATTTTGGCTCCCAAAATCATAATCTGGAATAGAACACACATATTTCCTACGCAAAATGACGAGAGGAATCGAATGCCGCAACCAGAATTCAAATCCGAGCCTCCGTTCGTCTGGAAATCGCAGTCATATGCAAAAACCTATCTTAGACTATTTTGGCTCCCAAAATTATAATCTGGAGTAGAACACATGCATTTCCGACGCAAAATGACGAGAGGAATCGAATGCCGCAAGCAGAATTCAAATCCGAGCCTCCGTTCGTCTGGAAATCGCAGTCATATCTAAAAACCTATCTTCGATTATTTTGGATCCCAAAATCATAATCTGGAGTAGAACACAAGCATTTCGACGCAAAATGACGAGAGGAATCGAATGCCGCAAGCAGCATTCAAATCCGAGCCTCCCTTCGTCTGGAAATCGCAGTCATATGCAAAAACCTATCTTCGAGTATTTTGGCTCCCAAAATCATAATCTGGAATAGAACACACATATTTCCTACGCAAAATGACGAGAGGAATCGAATGCCGCAAGCAGAATTCAAATCCGAGCCTCCGTTCGTCTGGAAATCGCAGTCATATCTAAAAACCTATCTTCGATTATTTTGGATCCCAAAATCATAATCTGGAGTAGAACACAAGCATTTCCGACGCAAAATGACGAGAGGAATCGAATGCCGCAAGCAGCATTCAAATCCGAGCCTCCTTCGTCTGGAAATCGCAGTCATATGCAAAAACCTATCTTCGAGTATTTTGGCTCCCAAAATCATAATCTGGAATAGAACACACATATTTCCTACGCAAAATGACGAGAGGAATCGAATGCCGCAACCAGAATTCAAATCGAGCCTCCGTTCGTCTGGAAATCGCAGTCATATGCAAAAACCTATCTTAGACTATTTTGGCTCCAATATTATAATCTGGAGTAGAACACATGCATTTCCGACGCAAAATGACGAGAGGAATCGAATGCCGCAAGCAGAATTCAAATCCGAGCCTCCGTTCGTCTGGAAATCGCAGTCATATGCATAAACCTATCTTAGACTATTTTGGCTCCCAAAATTATAATCTGGAGTAGAACACATGCATTTCCGACGCAAAATGACGAGAGGAATCGAATGCCGCAAGCAGAATTCAAATCCGAGCCTCCGTTCTTCTGGAAATCGCAGTCATATCTAAAAACCTGTCCTCGAGTATTCTGGACCTCAGGATCGTAATCTGGAATAGAACACACATATTTCCTACGCAAAATGACGAGAGGAATCGAATGCCGCAAGCAGAATTCAAATCCGAGCCTCCCTTCGTCTGGAAATCGCAGTCATATGGAAAAACCTATCTTCGAGTATTTTGGCTCCCAAAATCATAATCTGGAATAGAACACACATATTTCCTACGCAAAATGACGAGAGGAATCGAATGCCGCAACCAGAATTCAAATCCGTGCCTCCGTTCGTCTGGAAATCGCAGTCATATGCAAAAACCTATCTTAGACTATTTTGGCTCCCAAAATTATAATCTGGAGTAGAACACATGCATTTCCGACGCAAAATGACGAGAGGAATCGAATGCCGCAAGCAGAATTCAAATCCGAGGCCTCCCTTCGTCTGGAAATCGCAGTCATATCCAAAAACCTATCTTCGAGTATTTTGGCTCCCAAAATCATAATCTGGAATAGAACACACATATTTCCTACGCAAAATGACGAGAGGAATCGAATGCCGCAAACAGAATTCAAATCCGAGCCTCCGTTCGTCTGGAAATCGCAGTCATATCAGAAAACCTGTCCTCGAGTATTCTGGACCTCAGGATCGTAATCTGGAATAGAACACAAGCATTTTCGACGTAAAATAACGAGAGGAATCGAATGCCGCAAGCAGAATTCAAATCCGAGCCTCCCTTCGTCTGGAAATCGCAGTCATATGCAAAAACCTATCTTCGAGTATTTTGGCTCCCAAAATCATAATCTGGAATAGAACACACATATTTCCTACGCAAAATGACGAGAGGAATCGAATGCCGCAACCAGAATTCAAATCCGAGCCTCCGTTCGTCTGGAAATCGCAGTCATATGCAAAAACCTATCTTAGACTATTTTGGCTCCCAAAATTATAATCTGGAGTAGAACACATGCATTTCCGACGCAAAATGACGAGAGGAATCGAATGCCGCAAGCAGAATTCAAATCCGAGCCTCCGTTCTTCTGGAAATCGCAGTCATATCTAAAAACCTGTCCTCGAGTATTCTGGACCTCAGGATCGTAATCTGGAATAGAACACACATATTTCCTACGCAAAATGACGAGAGGAATCGAATGCCGCAAGCAGAATTCAAATCCGAGCCTCCTTCGTCTGGAAATCGCAGTCATATGGAAAAACCTATCTTCGAGTATTTTGGCTCCCAAAATCATAATCTGGAATAGAACACACATATTTCCTACGCAAAATGACGAGAGGAATCGAATGCCGCAACCAGAATTCAAATCCGAGCCTCCGTTCGTCTGGAAATCGCAGTCATATGCAAAAACCTATCTTAGACTATTTTGGCTCCCAAAATTATAATCTGGAGTAGAACCACATGCATTTCCGACGCAAAATGACGAGAGGAATCGAATGCCGCAAGCAGAATTCAAATCCGAGCCTCCGTTCGTCTGGAAATCGCAGTCATATCTAAAAACCTATCTTCGATTATTTTGGATCCCAAAATCATAATCTGGAGTAGAACACAAGCATTTCCGACGCAAAATGACGAGAGGAATCGAATGCCGCAAGCAGCATTCAAATCCGAGCCTCCCTTCGTCTGGAAATCGCAGTCATATGCAAAAACCTATCTTCGAGTATTTTGGCTCCCAAAATCATAATCTGGAATAGAACACACATATTTCCTACGCAAAATGACGAGAGGAATCGAATGCCGCAAGCAGAATTCAAATCCGAGCCTCCGTTCGTCTGAAATCGCAGTCATATCTAAAAACCTATCTTCGATTATTTTGGATCCCAAAATCATAATCTGGAGTAGAACACAAGCATTTCCGACGCAAAATGACGAGAGGAATCGAATGCCGCAAGCAGCATTCAAATCCGAGCCTCCCTTCGTCTGGAAATCGCAGTCATATGCAAAAACCTATCTTCGAGTATTTTGGCTCCCAAAATCATAATCTGGAATAGAACACACATATTTCCTACGCAAAATGACGAGAGGAATCGAATGCCGCAACCAGAATTCAAATCCGAGCCTCCGTTCGTCTGGAAATCGCAGTCATATGCAAAAACCTATCTTAGACTATTTTGGCTCCCAATATTATAATCTGGAGTAGAACACATGCATTTCCGACGCAAAATGACGAGAGGAATCGAATGCCGCAAGCAGAATTCAAATCCGAGCCTCCGTTCGTCTGGAAATCGCAGTCATATGCATAAACCTATCTTAGACTATTTTGGCTCCCAAAATTATAATCTGGAGTAGAACACATGCATTTCCGACGCAAAATGACGAGAGGAATCGAATGCCGCAAGCAGAATTCAAATCCGAGCCTCCGTTCTTCTGGAAATCGCAGTCATATCTAAAAACCTGTCCTCGAGTATTCTGGACCTCAGGATCGTAATCTGGAATAGAACACACATATTTCCTACGCAAAATGACGAGAGGAATCGAATGCCGCAAGCAGAATTCAAATCCGAGCCTCCTTCGTCTGGAAATCGCAGTCATATGGAAAAACCTATCTTCGAGTATTTTGGCTCCCAAAATCATAATCTGGAATAGAACACACATATTTCCTACGCAAAATGACGAGAGGAATCGAATGCCGCAACCAGAATTCAAATCCGAGCCTCCGTTCGTCTGGAAATCGCAGTCATATGCAAAAACCTATCTTAGACTATTTTGGCTCCCAAAATTATAATCTGGAGTAGAACACATGCATTTCCGACGCAAAATGACGAGAGGAATCGAATGCCGCAAGCAGAATTCAAATCCGAGCCTCCGTTCGTCTGGAAATCGCAGTCATATCTAAAAACCTATCTTCGATTATTTTGGATCCCAAAATCATAATCTGGAGTAGAACACAAGCATTTCCGACGCAAAATGACGAGAGGAATCGAATGCCGCAAGCAGCATTCAAATCCGAGCCTCCCTTCGTCTGGAAATCGCAGTCATATGCAAAAACCTATCTTCGAGTATTTTGGCTCCCAAAATCATAATCTGGAATACAACACACATATTTCCTACGCAAAATGACGAGAGGAATCGAATGCCGCAAGCAGAATTCAAATCCGAGCCTCCCTTCGTCTGGAAATCGCAGTCATATGCAAAAACCTATCTTAGACTATTTTGGCTCCCAATATTATAATCTGGAGTAGAACACATGCATTTCCGACGCAAAATGACGAGAGGAATCGAATGCCGCAAGCAGAATTCAAATCCGAGCCTCCGTTCGTCTGGAAATCGCAGTCATATGCAAAAACCTATCTTAGACTATTTTGGCTCCCAAAATTATAATCTGGAGTAGAACACATGCATTTCCGACGCAAAATGACGAGAGGAATCGAATGCCGCAAGCAGAATTCAAATCCGAGCCTCCGTTCGTCTGGAAATCGCAGTCATATCTAAAAACCTATCTTCGATTATTTTGGATCCCAAAATCATAATCTGGAGTAGAACACAAGCATTTCCGACGCAAAATGACGAGAGGATCGAATGCCGCAAGCAGAATTCAAATCCGAGCCTCCGTTCTTCTGGAAATCGCAGTCATATCTAAAAACCTGTCCTCGAGTATTCTGGACCTCAGGATCGTAATCTGGAATAGAACACACATATTTCCTACGCAAAATGACGAGAGGAATCGAATGCCGCAAGCAGAATTCAAATCCGAGCCTCCCTTCGTCTGGAAATCGCAGTCATATGGAAAAACCTATCTTCGAGTATTTTGGCTCCCAAAATCATAATCTGGAATAGAACACACATATTTCCTACGCAAAATGACGAGAGGAATCGAATGCCGCAACCAGAATTCAAATCCGAGCCTCCGTTCGTCTGGAAATCGCAGTCATATGCAAAAACCTATCTTAGACTATTTTGGCTCCCAAAATTATAATCTGGAGTAGAACACATGCATTTCCGACGCAAATGACGAGAGGAATCGAATGCCGCAAGCAGAATTCAAATCCGAGCCTCCGTTCGTCTGGAAATCGCAGTCATATCTAAACACCTATCTTCGATTATTTTGGATCCCAAAATCATAATCTGGAG
>CAXIEQ010000247.1:0-15283 GCA_964023945.1 Ectemnius cavifrons | reverse complement strand
CGAGTATTTCCGACGCAAAATGACGAGAGGAATCGAATGCCGCAAGCAGAATTCAAATCCGAGCCTCCCGTTCGTCTGGAAATCGCAGTCATATCCAAGAACCTAGCTTAACTATTTTGGCTCCCAAAATCATAATCTGGAATAGAACACGCGTATTTCCGACGCAAGATGACGAGAGGAATCGAATGCCGCAAGCAGAATTCAAATCCGAGCCTCCATTCGTCTGGAAATCGCAGTCATATCCAAAAACCTATCTTCCAGTATTTTGGCTCCCAGAATCATAATCTGAGTAGAACACAAGCATTTCCGACGCAAAATGGACGAGAGGAATCGAATGCCGCAAGCAGAATTCAAATCCGAGCCTCCGTTCGTCTGGAAATCGCAGTAATATCAGAAAACCTGTCCTCGAGTATTCTGGCCCTCAAGATCGTAATCTGGAGTAGAAGACTCGTATTTCCGACGCAAAATGACGAGAGGAATGGAATGCCGCAAGCAGAATTCAAATCCGAGCCTCCGTTCGTCTGGAAATCGCAGTCATATCCAAGAACCTAGCTTAAACTATTTTGGCTCCAAAATCATAATCTGGAATAGAACACGCGTATTTCCGACGCAAGATGACGAGAGGAATCGAATACCGCAAGCAGAATTCAAATCCGAGCCTCGTTCGTCTGGAAATCGCAGTCATATCCAAGAACCTATCTTAGACTATTTTGGCTCCCAAAATCATAATCTGGAATAGAACACGCGTATTTCCGACGCAAAATGACGAGAGGAATCGAATGCCGCAAGCAGAATTCAAATCCGAGCCTCCGTTCGCCTGGAAATCGCAGTCATATCAGAAAACCTGTCCTCGAGTATTCTGGACCTCAGGATCGTAATCTGGAGTAGAACACGAGTATTTCCGACGCAAAATGACGAGAGGAATCGAATGCCGCAAGCAGAATTCAAATCCGAGCCTTCGTTCGTCTGGAAATCGCAGTCATATTCAAAAACGTATCTTAGAAGATTTTGGCTCCCAAAATCATAATCAGGAGTGTAACACACGTATTTCCGACGCAAAATGACGAGAGGAATCGAATGCCGCAAGCAGAATTCAAATCCGAGCCTCCATTCGTCTGGAAATCGCAGTCATATCCAAAAACCTATCTTCGAGTATTTTGGCTCCCAAAATCATAATCTGGAATAGAACTCGAGTATTTCCGACGCAAAATGACGAGAGGAATCGAATGCCGCAAGCAGAATTCAAATCCGAGCCTACGTTCATCTGGAAATCGCAGTCACATCCAAAAACATGTCCTCGAGTATTTTGGCTCCCAGAATCATAATCTGGAGTAGAACACAAGCATTTCCGACGCAAAATGACGAGAGGAATCGAATGCCGCAAGCAGAATTCAAATCCGAGCCTCCGTTCGTCTGGAAATCGCAGTAATATCAGAAAACCTGTCCTCGAGTATTCTGGCCCTCAAGATCGTAATCTGGAGTAGAACACACGTATTTCCGACGCAAAATGGCGAGAGGAATCGAATGCCGCAAGCAGAATTCAAATCCGAGCCTCCGTTTGTCTGGAAATCGCAGTCATATCCAAGAACCTATCTTAGACTATTTTGGCTCCCAAAATCATAATCTGGAATAGAACACGCGTATTTCCGACGCAAAATGACGAGACGAATCGAATGCCGCAAGCAGAATTCAAATCCGAGCCTCCGTTCGTCTGGAAATCGCAGTAATATCAGAAAACCTGTCCTCGAGTATTCTGGCCCTCAAGATCGTAATCTGGAGTAGAAGACTCGTATTTCCGACGCAAAATGACGAGAGGAATGGAATGCCGCAAGCAGAATTCAAATCCGAGCCTCCGTTCGTCTGGAAATCGCAGTCATATCCAAGAACCTAGCTTAAACTATTTTGGCTCCCAAAATCATAATCTGGAATAGAACACGCGTATTTCCGACGCAAGATGACGAGAGGAATCGAATACCGCAAGCAGAATTCAAATCCGAGCCTCCGTTCGTCTGGAAATCGCAGTCATATCCAAGAACCTATCTTAGACTATTTTGGCTCCCAAAATCATAATCTGGAATAGAACACGCGTATTTCCGACGCAAAATGACGAGAGGAATCGAATGCCGCAAGCAGAATTCAAATCCGAGCCTCCGTTCGCCTGGAAATCGCAGTCATATCAGAAAACCTGTCCTCGAGTATTCTGGACCTCAGGATCGTAATCTGGAGTAGAACACGAGTATTTCCGACGCAAAATGACGAGAGGAATCGAATGCCGCAAGCAGAATTCAAATCCGAGCCTTCGTTCGTCTGGAAATCGCAGTCATATTCGAAAACGTATCTTAGAAGATTTTGGCTCCCAAAATCATAATCAGGAGTGTAACACACGTATTTCCGACGCAAAATGACGAGAGGAATCGAATGCCGCAAGCAGAATTCAAATCCGAGCCTCCATTCGTCTGGAAATCGCAGTCATATCCAAAAACCTATCTTCGAGTATTTTGGCTCCCAAAATCATAATCTGGAATAGAACTCGAGTATTTCCGACGCAAAATGACGAGAGGAATCGAATGCCGCAAGCAGAATTCAAATCCGAGCCTCCGTTCGTCTGGAAATCGCAGTAATATCAGAAAACCTGTCCTCGAGTATTCTGGCCCTCAAGATCGTAATCTGGAGTAGAACACACGTATTTCCGACGCAAAATGGCGAGAGGAATCGAATGCCGCAAGCAGAATTCAAATCCGAGCCTCCGTTTGTCTGGAAATCGCAGTCATATCCAAGAACCTATCTTAGACTATTTTGGCTCCCAAAATCATAATCTGGAATAGAACACGCGTATTTCCGACGCAAAATGACGAGACGAATCGAATGCCGCAAGCAGAATTCAAATCCGAGCCTCCGTTCGTCTGGAAATCGCAGTCATATCCAAAAACCTATCTTCGAGTATTTTGGCTCCCAAAATCATAATCTGGAATAGAACTCGAGTATTTCCGACGCAAAATGACGAGAGGAATCGAATGCCGCAAGCAGAATTCAAATCCGAGCCTACGTTCGTCTGGAAATCGCAGTCACATCCCAAAACATGTCCTCGAGTATTTTGGCTCCCAGAATCATAATCTGGAGTAGAACACAAGCATTTCCGACGCAAAATGACGAGAGGAATCGAATGCCGCAAGCAGAATTCAAATCCGAGCCTCCGTCCGTCTGGAAATCGCAGTAATATCAGAAAACCTGTCCTCGAGTATTCTGGCCCTCAAGATCGTAATCTGGAGTAGAAGACTCGTATTTCCGACGCAAAATGACGAGAGGAATGGAATGCCGCAAGCAGAATTCAAATCCGAGCCTCCGTTCGTCTGGAAATCGCAGTCATATCCAAGAACCTATCGTAGACTATTTTGGCTCCCAAAATCATAATCTGGAATAGAACACGCGTATTTCCGACGCAAAATGACGAGACGAATCGAATGCCGCAAGCAGAATTCAAATCCGAGCCTCCGTTCGTCTGGAAATCGCAGTCATATCCAAAAACCTATCTTCGAGTATTTTGGCTCCCAAAATCGTAATCTCGAATAGAACACGCGTATTTCCGACGCAAAATGACGAGAGAAATCGAATGCCGCAAGCAGAATTCAAATCCGAGCCTCCGTTCGTCTGGAAATCGCAGTCATATCAGAAAACGAGTCCTCGAGTATTCTGAACCTCAGGATCGTAATCTGGAGTAGAACACACGTATTTGCGACGCAAAATGACGAGAGGAATCGAATGGCGCAAGCAGAATTCAAACCCGAGCCTCCATTCGTCTGGAAATCGCAGTCGTATCAGAAAACGAGTCCTCGAGTATTCTGAACCTCAGGATCGTAATCTGGAGTAGAACACAAGCATTTCCGACGCAAAATGACGAGAGGAATCGAATGCCGCAAGCAGAATTCAAATCCGAGCCTCCGTTCGTCTGGAAATCGCAGTCATATCCAAGAACCTATCTTAGACAATTTTGGCTCCCAAAATCATAATCTCGAATAAAACACCAGCATTTCCGACACAAAATGACGAGAGGAATCGAATGCCGCAAGCAGAATTCAAATCCGAGCCTCCGTTCGTCTGGAAATCGCAGTCATATCTAAAAACCTGTCCTCGAGTATTCTGGCCCTCAGAATCTGTGTTCTACTCCAGATTATGATTTTGGGAGCCAAAATAGTCTTCTACCAGAGTTCCCGGTGTCGCCCCAGTAAACGCCGAGGATGGCCACCATGGTGTTTTAGCCGGTAAGAGTCCGGCACTACCCCGTCGCCCCCACCAGGGCGGCGGGGTGTCCATGAAGATTTCCCCGCGTAAAAAAAAAAAAGGGCTCCGCCACCGCTGCTAGGGCCACTCCCCTCTCCCTCATAGTCCGAAGTAAAAGACTCTGAGGGACAGATGAATGGTTCACGTTGGCCTGGAGGAGGGCGAAAGCGGCCATTATTTGGTGACCTCCATCGCCTCCTCCAGGCGGTCATCCTTATTCTTCGCCGGGGTGGGAGCAGGGCCTTGAGATGGCCCAGGGAACACCGGCGGTCTACTTCCATTCTTCCTGGCCGGAGCCCGGCAGGCCGGTCCACCGGGGTGATGGTCTGCCTTAGCACCCCGCGCCTTGCACGCAGGGCAACAGGGTGCCGCCTGGCAAGCCCTCGCACGGTGCCCCTCCTGACCAAACTTGAAACAGGCGTCCGAGCGGTCGGTGGGACACCTGCACGTCGCCCTGACGTGACCCTTCTCCAGGCACCGAAAACACTGGAGGGGTCGAGGCGCCAGGGCTGTCACCTTAGCCGAGGACCACCCGACCAGGATCCTGGATGCAGCCACCAGCTTCTTCGCAACCGGCAACGGGCACCTAGCCCAGAGCGAGCCAAGGCACGAAGTCGGTCGCAGCGAGATATTTCCCGCCTTGATTTCCGCTGGCTCGCATTCCCCGATGCGCCCCATCGCAGCAACAACCTCCTCAGGGGTTACCGAGTCGTCCAGACCCGTGACGCGCACTTCTGCGCTCCTCACAGGCCTGGAAACGCGGACCCCCGAGTTAGCCTCCGATAAGCGCGTGGTGAGAGCTTTCGCTTTCTCCACCCCACCCTCACCCGGGATCTCTAACAATAGAGCCCCGGTAACCCCCTTCTTGGGGCGGATCTCTCGGATCCCCAGTTCACTGAGGGGGATGGCTTCGCGCGCGGTGCGTAGCACAGTCGCAAAGCTTACCCCCTTCTTGCTGCCGTCGATTGTCAGGGATACGGCGGTAGATGATTTAGCGCGCGGGAGCCTGACGCCGCTCGCTTGGGACCTCCGGGACGACACCTGAGGCGAGCACTTGGCCTTGCCCGCGCTCTTTTCCCTCTCGGCAGTGGAGCCGGGCTCAGGGTTACCGGTAGACCGGCTGGTCGGGACGCTGGTTCTGGCGACAGTGCGCTCTTGTGGCTTGCCCTTGGGTCCTGGTGGCGAAGCCGGGGGGGGGGGGGGGGGGGGGGCGTCTTAGAAGAAGAAGACGATTTCGCCGGGCCGGGCCGGGTCCGGGCCACCAAACTTAGTGGAGGGGGGGGGGGGAGCGGCGTCCCCCCGTGCGGGACGGCGGCGGGGTCGGGCCCTCCCCAAACGGAAGGGGTCCGTCCTCTCCCGCCGCCGCTCCGCCTCCTCCTTCTGGGAGGGGTGGGGGGGTAGAGGGAGAGGGAGATTAGACATCGTTTATTAGCTTCCTCAGCTAGTCGCTTATTTACAACTGTCATTCATTTTTTCAATTGTGTGGATACAACTCATTACTTTCATAATAGCTACGTGTCCCTACGTCTCTTTATATGTTCGTTCACCTTTCGTTTAAATACACTAATGCTACGAGCATTCCTTACTTCTTCTGGTAACTTATTAAATAACTCAAAACCTTCATAAAATATGCTTTTCTGCGCTTTTTTGTTCTGTTTCCACTCTATCGCTATGTCCTTACTTTGTCTTGTTCTTCTACTTGTTATTTGTTCCACATATTTTACCCTCTCGCACAGTTCCGGAGCTGTGTCGTTCGTTTTCATTTTATATATTAAGACTACAGCATTTCTTTCTATTCTTTCCCCTACCCTTAAGAACTGTAAGACATTCCTCATCTCCCGAATCGGTGTATAAATATCGCATTGTAGAATAATCCTCATAGCTCTATTTTGTGCCTTTTGTAGTTTCTCAACGTGTTGTTTACTTGCATATAGTAACAATGACGAGCAATATTCCATGATTGGTGCAATCATAGTTTTATATATTAAGCACCTTGTCATCGGTCCAACCGGGTTGCTTACCCTATTTAATAGCCCTAATTTTTTACCTACTTTTGCCTCTACGTATTGTATATGTGCTCGAAATCCTAAGTATTCATCTAAAAATACTCCTAAATATTTGATTTCCTTCTTTCTGTGTATCGTACCATTTTTATGCTTTATAATCAATTCCCTATCCAGTTTCATTTTGTCGCTTCTTAGTACCATATAAAATGTTTTCTTCGCATTCATGAACATATTGTTTTGTATCATCCATTCTTCCATTTGCGGCATCACTTTATTGAGCTTCGCCTCTACATTATTTATGTTCTTGTCTTCTACAAATAGCATTGTGTCATCGGCAAACATTCTCACTTGGCATAGGTCTTTAAGATAACTTTTCACATCATTAATATATAGAGTGAATAGTATGGGGCCTAAAATAGATCCTTGCGGAACACCGAATCTCACTTCTTTTTCCTCTGACATTTTTCCATTTATATAAGTTCGCTGCCTTCTGTTTTTTATATAGTTTCCAAACCATTTGAGTACCTTCCCCTCAAAGCCGTACATATATAATTTCTCCAGTAGAGTGTTTCTGTCTATCGTCTCGAATGCCCTCTTGTAGTCTATAAAGATAACGCCAATATATTTCCTGTGACTAATTTCTGTCGTCCATTTATCTAAAATTGTTTGCATTGCAGTCTCTCACGAATATTTCTTCCTAAATCCAGCTTGTTCTTTGACTAAAATATTATTTTCTTCTAGATACTCTTCCATCTGCTCTTTCACTACCAGTTCTAGGACTTTCTCGTATATTGGCAATTGGTTTATTGGACGTAGGTCGCTAGCCTTATTAGAGTTTAGAATTTTATTTATTGGTGTAATTGTACTGGTTTTCCACTTGTCTGGAAATGAACCTGTTTTCAAGGAGTAATTTATAATGCTTAGCAGATCCTCTCCAATGGACTCGTAGACGTTCCTTAATATTCTATGGTTAATGCCATCAATTGATCCCTTGTTTTTGTCCATACTCATAATTATCTTCCACATCTTCTCCGCGTTTATAGTATCAAATGTATGGAATCTGCTGTTTCTCTTACACTCTGTCATGCTTATGTTATCTCCGTTCCCTCTAAACTGGCGGTCCGCTATAATTGTTTCTATACTCTCTACAAAGAATGTGTTTAATTTATTTGTAAGCTCCTTTTTGTTTTTTATGACTTCTCCATTTCCGAAGTCAAGGTGAGTAAAATTCATATTCTTATTTGAATCTGTTCTTAGTATGTCCTTTATTACCCTGGACATTTGCTTAGGATCACCTTCGACTTCTGTCATTTTGTTTTCGTAGTAATCTTTGTATACTTATATAGTATATCTTGTATACGGAGTAAATCCTTTGTATACTTTTAACAAGTTCATTTCTCTGGCGCTTATACAAAAACCAGTAGTTACCGTCATGACTTTCTTTATACTTTCTGTATGTTCTATCTCTTACCTTTATTTTCTCCTTTATCTCCGGAGTGAACCATTTTTTACAACTATTTCTAATTTTTATTTCTTCTCTTAGAGCTAGCTCATCTAGTGTTTTACTTATTGAATAAATTAAATCGTTTGCACCACTATTTAGTTTGTCAGTCTCATTAATATCATTGTTCATTTCGTGAACGTCGTCAAATATAATACTTTGAAATGTTTTAAAATTCAGTCTAAGCTTATTTACAAATTCATAATCATCCAATTCTCTATAATTTCTTTTGTATACTTTAACTATCTCACCCCTCTTTTTGTAGTTCTTAAAAATAATGGATATCCAATCGTGGTCAGAGAGTTTGGGTGCATTGTGTACTATGCAGTTCAATCGTACATTTGAGAAGATTAGATCTATCATGGTTCGATTTGTAGGTGTTATCCTTGTTGCATCTTTTATCATTTGCGTCAATCCTCTTGCTTTAAACATATTTATTAGTGCATTCTCGTAATGCCGCCTTCGTAACATATCTAAGTTAAAGTCACCCATAACTATGAGGTCATCTTTTTTTATTAGTTCACACACTTTTCTTCTAGAAAATTTACAAACTCCTTATCCGACGAGTTCGGAGAGTGATAGACTGCCATTAAATATCCTTTGTAGTACGAGTTGTTAATATGAGTTGTGATGCACCAGTAATTTGTCTCTAATTTAAAAACAGATGTTTGTTCGTATTTTACATTTTGTCGTATATAAATAATAACTCCTCCCGTAGATTTCTTATCCGTGTCACATCTTAAAATATCAAACCCATGTATCTTTAGTTCATCATCTGTTATATCCTCCGTTATTCTTGCTTCAGTGTATACTACTATTTCAATATTGCTATTGCTCAAAAGGTGTCTTTCAATTTTGTCACATTTGTTATACAAACTCTGTACATTTATACATGTTATTATTTTGTTTTCCTTGAAATTCTTCATGTTGTCCCTTAATTGCTATTCAGGACTTTCGTATTTTTTTACTATTCTTAAATAGTGTGGGCACTTCCGGTCCGTCGCCCTATGATTATCATCAATGTTTCCTACTCTAAATTTCATTTGGATATTCTTGCAGTTGGCACATTTTATCCTCTCGTTTATGTTGGTGCTCGGACAATTTTTGCTGTCATGTTTTTCGGCACAATGGTTGCACGTTTTTTCTTTCTTGCATGTCTTACTAGTGTGTCCAAAGCCCCAACAATTGTAGCATCTTATTATGTTGATTACGTCAAATATTTTACACTGTTGCTAGTTAATATAAATCGTATGCTCCTTCAGTATGTCGTGATGCGTAGTTATGTCCATCTCTAAAATGAGTGTCCATGTTTTATTTCTATTGCTTTCTTTGCTGTTTGCCTTATTACTTTCCTCACTGTTTTCTTGTCTCCTTTTCTTATCGAAGACAATTCTTTTAATTATTTGCACGTTAGCATTTTTCAGAATTACGTTTTGTTCCTTTATCGCATTTAAGATTTCATCGTCCGACTTTTTGTTTTGATCGTCGTGAATTCCTATTATTTTCAATCTACGCAAATGCTTTTTTTTTAATTTTTGAACACTTACACTTTCTCCCATTTTGTCTACAATTTCTTTTTCCAAACTGCTCTTATTATTTTTCTCATTGCATTTAATCACTACTGTGCCATTTTTGTTCGTTTTGATGTCGTTTATGCCTACCTTCAGCTTACTGATATTTACTTTCTCTTTTAACTCTCTTTCAATATTAGCAGTATTTCCGCTAACTTTTGGTTTCAGTACAATTTTTGCGTTTTCCCTGCTGGTTATTTCTGCGTATTTTAACTTTACTTTTCCTGTGTCATCTTTTGTTTTCTCTTTTTCTTTTTCAAGTTGATTTCTCAGTTGTGCTATCTCATTCCTTAACTGTTCGGTTTTTTTCTCAATTAATTCCTCGATAAATATTTTCAAATCCTCGAATTGATGGTTCATAGCTTCCAGTATATACTCTGGCCTGTTGTCAGCAGCATTATCATCGTACTTCCTTTTTTTCCCTTTCGGTGTATTTAACTCCTTATCAGCTTTTATGCATATCGTACATCCTATTACGTTGCCTTTCTCCTCCCCCTTTGCATATACATATACTTTTTAATTTGCATATCTCGTGGTATGGACGACCACAATTGTCACATTTATTATCCTCGCGTACGACTCTTTTGCATTCGCCACACTTTGAATTGCTCGCTACCGTACTCATAATTGTATCTCGCGCCGACCGAATATCTATCCGCTAGTGGCGCTATTGTGTCTCGCAGTGGCGCTTCGCTATGTATACCCTTTTCTGCTCAAACCCTCAGGTTATTATTTCGCTATCTATACAGTTTTAGTATAACCATAGAGTAGTTTTCAGTTGTTAATATTTAGTTCTAATCTTAAACCTAGCTTTCCTATAAATATTATCGCTTCTCTGTTTCTTGTTCACTTCAGTCAGTCTCAGTCTTGGTGTTCGTCCTTTTTTGTACAGTCAAGTTATGTCCTGGTTGTCACTTGTTGATTAAGTCTTCTGTCCATGTAGTAGGTTTGCATCGAATATTATAGGACTCCTCATAGAACCCAGTTGATATGTCAATCGAAGAAAATAGTGCTTTATCCTCAATTGTCACGTCTGGGTACGTGGGAGTACCCTCTGTAATCAATATATTTCCTCGCACGTGCGGTATTAGTATTACTGTCAAACACGTGTTGCAGGTTATAAAAGCCAGCAGTACGTATCTAGTCCCTCTCAAGTTCCCAACACTGTTTCAAGCTGATGCAATTCGTGAAATGCATAGCGGATTGCAACACAGCGGCCACACAGAAATACGTTCGCGGGCACCGCTCGTATTACGTAGAATACCAAAATTCTAAAGAGAGAGGGAGAGAGAGGGGGAGAGAGAGGGAGAGAGAGAGAGATATGATATGATATTTATTATGCTCTAGGGCGGTGTGGCCCTCTCAGAACAAAGACAGTAATACAAGAGTACAATAATAGATAAAAATACAAGAGTATGTGTAGCGCAGGAAGGAAATATAGAAAGAGAAACTTAAGACTAAGTAATGAAAAATAAAAGAAAGAAAACAGAAAGCAAGAACGCAAGAAACCCCGAAAGCATCGCAAAATATGGGAGAAATGAACAATAAAGTAAAAAAAATATAAAAAGTACAAAGTAGGAACAGAGAGATAACTAGACCGCGTCGTCATAGGTCTCAAGCAGGAGGGCAGTAAGCGCCCTTTTAAAACCCACTTCAGAGTCACATTCCCGGATGTCAGGTAGGAGTGTGTTCCAAAACTGCGGACCCCGTACGGAATACGAGGCCCCAGCAAACGACGTGCGGTGCGTAGGGACAACGAGGAGCGGTCCACGCTGTCTAGATGGATAGCCCGCAGTACCCTCAACCCTCACAGTTAAAAGATCGCGTGTCGTGCAAGGAGGCTTGGCCTTGATAGCCCGGAAAAGGCTAACTCCGAGAAGGAGGAGCCTTCTTTCCCGGACCTTGAGCCAGGTAAGTCGCCGGTAGAAGGGCGTGATGTGCGCATCACGTGGAACGTCGAAGACGAAACACACGCAGACGTTAAGCGCACGCTGTATCCTGAGCTCGTGGGTCGCAGAGATTCCGAGTAAAGCCAGGCAGCAATAGTCAAGGTGTGGCAGGATGAGGGAGGAAACGAGCTTGATTTTAAGGCCCCGCGGCAACGCAGCACTGTGACGCCGGAGCCCCGCAAGCACACCATAGACCTTACTGCAGATGTGCCGAGTGTGATCCCCCCAGTCAAGAGTGGGCGATATGTGCAGACCCAGCGAGACGACCCGAGAGCCGTACGGGATGGGTATACCGTCCATCTGGACCAGAGGGGCACCGGCAACATGCTGCAGGCCAAGGGCACGAGCAGAGCCCAACATCAAGCACTGCGTTTTAGAAACGTTTAATTTAAGAAAGTTCATGGTGGACCAGGCAGAGACGCTGGCAAGGTCAGAATTGATCCTTGTAATTGCGTCTTCCAGATCTTTGTAAGGCGCGGAGATGTACAATTGTACATCATCCGCGTATTTGACCACCTTGGAGTGAAAGATAGCAGAGTTAAGATCATGAATGTAAAGAGAGAAAAGGAACGGCCCAAGAACAGAGCCTTGCGGCACGCCCGAATGGACCGGGGAGAATTGAGAGGTAGACCGTCCGATTCTGACTGCCTGCACCCTATTCGTGAGGTAAGACCAGATCCACCGTAAGACCGGAAGAGAGAGATTGAAAGAGTAGAGTTTGGAGAGTAGAAGAGAGTGGTCTACGGTGTCAAAGGGCTTAGAGAAGTCAAGACACACCAGGATTGTGACCATCCGCTGATCAGCAGCAAGACGGACGTCCTCCAGGAGTGTCAAGAGAGCGGTTTGTGTGGAGCGGTTTTTGACAAAACCATGTTGCGAGGGGTCCAACTTCCCAGAGCTATCGAGGAAACTCTGAATGTCAGTGAGAACCAACCTCTCAAGGATTTTAGAGAGCTCAGGAAGGATAGAAATAGGGCGAAAATCGGCAGGCACAGAAGCGTTCGGTTTTTTAGGTATAGGGGTAATGAAAGAGCGACGCCAGGCGTCAGGAAAGATAGAGAAAGTAAGAGAAGAGTTAAAAATTTGCAAGACAGCAGGGTATAATAGTAAAAATAAAAGCAGCGTGCAAGACTCTCCTCTGTAACGGGGGAGAAATAGAAAGACGTATCGTCAGAGGGACAGCTAGACAGAGACAAACATGCGGGTACGGCCGGAGGAGAAGAGGCGTGAGCCGAAAGGAAGAAGGTATTGAGGGTGTCCGGAGACAAGTGAGTGGGAGCGGAAGTACGAGAGGGAGGAAGAACACCGAACGATTTTAGCTCGCGCCAAATTTCGTTCGGGGTAGTAAGGTTGGAGAACCTGTCGAAGAGAAAAGCAGATCTAGCTCGCGCCAGAAGAGCTTGAACTCTATTACGACAGGCTCTATATTGTACCCGCAAGTCCGGATTCCCAGTTCTAATATAGGATCTCCTGAGCGAGTCGCGAGAACGCATCTCGAGACAAATCTCAGGAGTGATCCAGGGAGCAGGTGGCCGTCTAACACGCAGGGGTCGAAGAGGGGCATGCTCATTCAAAACTTGGAGCAAGCCAGTGTTGAGGTTGTCAACCAACAGATCCACGCTACTCTCACAAGCGTACGTAGTAAGACGAGCGCAGCTAAGCTGCGAGATATCATTGAGTAGCGCATCACGGTCGATTGATCCATACCTCCGACGAAGGTCATTGAAAGGAGCAATACGTGAAGTTAGTGCGTATTCCAGTGAGATAAAGTCATGATTAGAGCAATGAGGCTCTTTACTTTGAGTGTAAGAAACAACCTTGCTAGAATCGTCAACAAGCCCGAGGTCAAGCCAGGTAGAGGAAGTAGAGGTATGAAAAGTGGGGGAATAAGGGATAGAATAGAGATTAAGACGAGAAAAAAGGTCTCCAAGGTAGCCGGAGTCGAAAGAAGAGGAACCCATGTCCGCATTCCAATCGCCAAGCACCACCTTGTTAGGGTAGTCCGAGACAATGTCAGCAAACAAGGGCTCGAAGTGAGAAAGAGGAGCATGTGGGGGCCGGTAGACGACCCCAACAAGAAGGGAGCCCGCAGAGGGAATTACCACCTCTGCGAATAGGTATTCGGGACCAGAAGTTAGAGAAGAAGAGGAAGACGCAAGTACAGCGGAAGAGAAAGAATCGCGAATGTATAGGCAAACGCCTCCACCCATTCTGCCATCCCTGTCGCACCTGAGTAGCAGGTACCCAGGCACTGCGCATAGAGTGTCCGGGATAGTAGAGGAGAGCCAAGTCTCCGATACCGCTATGATATCGTAGCAGTCAGACGCAAGAAAGGACACAAAGATATTAAAATGCGCAACTAGGGATTGGGCGTTTACATGCCCGATACGCAGCGTGGTGGGGGTGGCGGCGGAAGAGAGAGGCGACGCCCGGGGAGGAAAACCTCATGCGAGCTTCGACGGAATATCATTCACGGAGTCTATCCTGACCGGGGAGCCAGCTTGAGTCATCTTAACGAAGACGCTCCCATCCCGGTGCCACACACGGGCGAAACCACGCTCCCGGGCTAACACTCGGCAGCGTTTCAGAAGCGAGGAGACTTCTCGTGGCAGATACTCATTGAGATATATCCGCATAGTCGGAAAAGAAGGATCAACTTCGCTAGCAAGGAGGTCCCGTTTGGTGCGTTTGGCAGCAAGGAGGGAGTTACGCACTCCAGATGAGATGAAACGGGCAAGTATGGTACGCGGCCTGTCAACCGTGGGGGTTCCGCGCATGCGCGAGGCAGAAATGACGTCGCAGGTATTAACCGGAGCACCAAGCGTCTGCGCAACACGCAAGACGTGGGACACAAGGTCCTCACCAGAGGTCTCCGGATAGCCGGAGATTAGTAAGTCACCTGCACGATTTGCCACCTCCAAACGCGCAATACGTAAAGCCGCAGTGTCAACACCAGAAGTGACAGGAGAAGAAGAGAGGTTATGCCGAGCATCACATGCCTTCGCAACGTCCTCCTGGAGCTTCTTGACAGAGGCCGTAAGGGAAGCAAGCTGCGTCGCACTGGAGTTCGCAGTGACTTCAAGAGCACCAGTCCGCTTATTAAGGGACTCGAGCTTCGTGAGCCTTTCAGTATGCTGTGCAGAGGTGTGAGCAAGGTGGTCGAGCCGGGCATTAAGCTTCTCTGTCTGGGCACGCTGTTCCGCCATGAAGCCGGTGAGGGTGTCCGTCAGCCCTTGGATAGCAGACGTCAGGGACGTGAGGATGGCGGCAGAGTCGACTCCTGACAGCATCGGCGTAGCAGGTGGAGGCGCGCCAGCAGATGCGAGTGTAGCAGGCAGCTGAGAGGCGCCAGACGAAGAAGGCTGCGAGGTGGAGGAGAAGGGAGTCCCCTTACAATTCCTGTCCATGTGGATCTTAAGGCACCCTGGATGAAACATCCCCTGGCACAAGGAGCAAGCTTCAGCGCCCAACTTGAACCCCTTATAACAGTGGGAGCAGGTTGGTACCGGAGCCATAGCGAGGTTGGGCCAGTAAGAGCGTTGGCAGCCGTGGAGACAAAAGCGTGGGTGGCAGCCGTGACAGTAGAAACAGGAAGAGGGCGCACCAGCAATCCGTCAGGGAATTCAAAATCCAGAAGATTTAACAGAAAATCCAGTCCCGCGAAAATGGGGTTAGAAATTCTGTCAGGTTTTGGCCACAGAAAGAGATATCGATTTCTCGTCGGCTATAGGAAGGCCGATGGAGATTAATAGGCCAAAGTGAGGCGGGCCGAATCGAGAAATCGAGGCGTACCTGTAACAGGCCCCACAGGGCAGATAACGGCAGAAATCTCGTCTAAAGGCAGGAGCAACAAAGAGTATGTCTGTAGGTACTCACAGAGAGAGAGAGAGAGAGAGAGAGAGAGAGAGAGAGAGAGAGAGAGAGAGAGAGAGAGAGAGAGAGAGAGAGAGAGAGAGAGAGAGAGAGAGAGAGAGAGAT